>RYFJ01002334.1:0-178191 GCA_003991445.1 Oryza meyeriana var. granulata
AGAAGAGAATGAGAGAAGATTTTAACTGCCTACGTCGATTGAAGTCCGACAAATCAAGACGTGAACCAATATCGAAGCAAATATTGCCTAGTAGTCGAGAGCAAACGCTATACCGACGAGAAGTGCATCTAGAGTCCCTCAATGCGCCGTGTCACACCCCGACGAGGGCAAGGCAGACCGTACCATCTTGCCCAGTCGACCCACTTGGGCATGTGTGCAACCATGCCGCACACTCAACCACCGCAACCTAGTCAGTAGAGTAGCGTTTTTCAACGGAAAAGGCTCTACCGGCAGGCAGGATTTTGTATTGAGATGGACCAACAGCAGAAGTACAAATGCTAGAGACATAGTTCGCAGGTGAGCATGCGAAGGTTGTCAGTGGCTCCTATGTGGAACAAGACAAACAAATCCCCTAGCCCAAGAACTCCAAACTATCCCAAGCCTCTACACTGTGGACCCTTCAATGCCCAGTATCGGGGTTGTCGACAGTGATCAGGCCTGACCGCTTGTTCAAGAAAGACACGACAGGGAGGGTCTTGCACCCTACACCAATTGTCGGATTCGAACCAGATCGCAACACTGGATACAATTTATTGGAAGTGGAGGGCAGTTTCGACTTCTCACGTGGATGCCTACCGCCCGCATACAAGAGCGGCAAGAGGCAAAGACTTCATCATGAGTATATTATCCCAATTCGGCGCGTTCCTAACCGCATATACGGAATAACGGTACTCAGTTCATGGGCGGCGTATTTCAAGATTTTTGTGACGACTTCAGCATCAGCGCAGATCTGTTATGCATCTGTGGCACACCCACCAGAGAGCAATGGGCAAGTTGAGCGTGCTAATAGCGATGGTACAAGGTATCAAGGCCAGGATATTTCGACCAACTACAGCCATATGCAGGGCGGTGGGTACAAGAACTCCCATCTGTTCTCTGGTCTCTAAGAACCACGGCTAGTCGGGCAATTGGGCAATCCCCTTTCTTTCTGGGCTATGGTGCAGAGGCTGTGCGACCAACCAGTTAGAGTTCGGCTCTCCACGAGTTCAGGCTTCCTTAGAAGACAGATCCAACAATACCCGATTGGTCGAACTAGATCAGTTGGAGGAAGCTAGGGACATCGCAATAATCTAGTCGGCAAGGTATCTTCAAGGCCTGCGTCGTTATCACAATCCGCAATGTCGGGCGTGGCCGCCCTTTTTGGTCAGGGATCTCATCTTGAGAAAATACAAACCACCAAAGACAAGCATAAACTATCCCCAATATGGGAGGGCCGTTATTATCACCGAGGTAACATGCCAGGCGCCTACTGACTGAAGACCAAAGACGGTGCCCTATCAGCAACTCATGGAAATAGAACAACTACGTCCTTTCTAATACCTGAGTCTGTATTTTCTCTCATACATATGTATGAAGTTTTTTCTCTGACCCACTACATCGCTTGTTTCAAACGAGTAGTGGGTCAGGGGCTGCATGTATTATATGTGCTTTGTCAATAATATACGAGCTTGTTTTATCTAAGTTATGAAGTTTTGCAACGACTATGATGTTTACCCAAGTATAGCTTTCTGCGGTGAACGATTTTATTAAGTTCCTATAGACTAACTCGGTGTAGACTATATAGTTGGGCAAAGCTAATGATAACTAAGTAAAACCAAGAACTCGGCGGCATTGTACACATATCTTACAAAAGATTCATATACATCGACTGCATGATGGATTGTTCTTACATTCCCAGGTCCTCGGTGATCGCCTCTGCAGTCGGCCTCGTCTAGGTAACTCCAGCGCCTCCTCAGGTGTTGTCTCTTCGGCAAACTGTAGCGCTCCCTTCCCGGTACCCCTGTACGGTGATACCAGAGAGGAAGCGCCCCGCAGGAGATTGGCGTGAACCAACTCCCACGGAACCGCGATGCTGGTACCAGTCCCAGGAAACCTTGCTAGTACCCGCGGTCAACGGAGATGTACCACAGCAATTAACTAAATAAATAAATAAATATATATATATATATATATATATATATATATATTATACCTTATAAGTTGCGACTTCGGGCAAACCCTAAGCAGCAACCTGCAAACAGAACCACAGCAGCGGAACGACAGCGCAGCGAGAACCCAATCCACAAGCAACGGCTTGAGACTAGGAAGGAAACCCTAATCTTCACTTCAATCTTCACTCTTCCTGAAGGAGGGGAGAAAAGAAATGGATTGAGTACTTACGTACTCAGCAAGTCACGGAATACGTGAAACATGCAGGCTATCAAAGATAGACTGGGGTTTATTTCACAAACCTTTTCATTTGAAAATATTTTTGAAAAACCTAAGTGTGGGTTGTCTCAATGTGAGTGGAAGGAGGCTCACGCCTCGATCCTATCCGCGAATTGCTTTTCAACAACTCGAGCGGACGAAACAGGTTTTAATTGATCTCAGGTATTCTTATACTGCATGTCGAACCACAACAGCGGCTCAGTGGATCCACCTTCAAGCAGCTTCCACTGTATACTCATCTATTACTTTATTTTCAATTTCGTCCACACCAGGACGTATTCTCATCTTTCACTTTCGTCCTATCCAGGACATCATCTCATGCTCATCTTAGCAGCTCCTTGAGCCATTCATAACTCATCACATAACTTATCTCGATGGCTCCTCAAGCCATTCTTTAATCTCAACTCAAACTTATACCGCTTCCACTCGGGAAGCCTAATCTATGATGCCATTTGACATCGCGGGTCACACAGCCCCATTTCAGACCACACAGGTCATCCATCAGCCACTAAGGCCGATTCTGGTAACGATTCCCAAACCACAAATTACTTTCACAAACCTTGGCAAACAAATCTACACTAAAGGAATCACCTCACATTGCCCGTAACAGTGGGCATGGCTGTTCGAACAGTTTATTAGATCTTTGCAAAGATTGCACGCTTTACCCACACGACGCGAGCTTACTCCCACACTGGCCAAGCGGGGAGGTTCGCAACAAGGCCTTTCCAAAGTGTCTCCAGGATTGCCTTAAGCCAACTGGACGGGTCCTAGACCAAGTACTGAGCGAGTCCCAGACTCCTCGTACTCAGGATCCTACGGGTGCATCACATATTGCTACCCCGGCGACTCCACGTCCAAAGGCGACCAAGCCAACCCTAGGTCTACTAATTACTTGGCCAGGAGTGTCCCATACCACCCGTGTGGTCGCACGGTGAGATGCTCGGATGGAATTCCCCAAGGAAACGGTCCTTATATGCGAATACGAAGTGCCACCACATAGGTGATCACTTTGCACCGCAGATTTTCGTAATTAACTTTTTGTTTCTCAAATCCGCCGGCATCGCATGTCGGGTTTTTAAATCTTTGGAAACCCAAATTTTCCCAAATCGACAAACAATAGTGCTGGAGGTGGAACCATCGGAATCCATGCTCAGAGAGCACGGTCACCAAGGTACCACGAGGAGGAGCAACAAGGGATAGGGTATCAAAGACCTATAGGGTTTATGCAACTACCGGGTAGGTCCGTCGGTTTGACACGCAAACCGAGGCTGATCAATTTATCGTGCACACTAGCAATGCAATTTTGTAAACAAAACATTTTTAAATTTAGGAGCAATATGGTCAAGGAGTGACTTGCCTCAGTCTTCGTCTTCAACTTTGCGAAAATCCGACGTCCGACGAATTTTCGAAGCGTCGACTACGCGCGAAATGAGAGAAAAGCACACAAAACTCTAAAAATAATATACTATTATTAATAACTAATAGTGCCATGAGGTAGATCTCATTTTTAGAAAAATTTAGGGACTTGAATGGGCTCAATTGGAGTTACGGTTTGGAAGATATGATTTTTGGAAGGTTTGGGATTTTTTTGGAATATAGAAAAGGATTATTTTGATTTTTGGAAAAAGAACTATTTTGGAGAATAGGAGATGACAGGTGGGGGCCAGGTGTAAGTGGCAGAGAGAGAAAGGAGTAGGGCCCACATGTAGAGAGAGAGAGGAGGCTACTGTGCACTTATTGGGATGGGCCCACTTGTAAGGGTTATATTTTTAACTCCTGTCGGGCCCACTGGTCAGAGAGTTAGGTGGCCGGGCCCACATGCAGTCACACAGAGAGAGAAGGGTGCCGGACAGCTACAGGAGACGGCCGGGGCATCGACGGCCGACGATGGCCGGAGGGGATCTCGCCGGCGGCGGCAAGGATCGGCATGTGGCTGACATGGGCAGAGAGCGGAGGAGACAGGGAACTACATGAATGGCTCTGATTGGATAGCTAGGTGGTGGAAGATGGCCGGCGACGGCCACATCCCGAACTAGCGGCGGCGGCGAAGAGGGGAGCTTGTCGCCGGTGACCAAATTAGCGGCGGATTGGCTCGGGATGGGGTGGTTCGAGTGCGGTATTACGCTAGGAAGCTAGGGGATGGGTTTAATTTGTGTTTTACCTCCTGCAACGGAGAGTACCGAAGCGGCGGCGACGGCGGATGGCAGAGGGAAAATTGGGCGTTTTTGTTTTAAGGGCTAATCGGCAACGGGGAAGGGCAGTGAAGCTTCCTTGTGATTAGGGGAACTCGGCGGAGGCGGTGGATTGGCTGGTGTTGGTCTATGGCGGCGAGGGGAGCTCGGTCAGAGGCGGCGGAGAGAGGCTCTCGGTGGTGAGCTTGTTCGGCTTGCTCTTTTTGCGGCCGGAGGTAGGGGAGTGGTGCCCTATTTATAGGGAAGCTCTAGCGTTAGCAGACAGCGGATTGAAGCGGTGGAGGAAGAGATGAGCTCGAGCTCGGCCGGCGAGGTGCGTTAATGGTGCCGGACGCTGTGGCTCGTGTCACGCGCTCCAGAAGGGAAAAACGGAATGCGGCGGGAGCAACGAAGCGACGGGATGAGGTGACCTGGAGTGCGCGTTGACCTCCGGGGCTCGGCGCTAAGAAATGCAACGGTGGCCAGTGCCTTGTCTCTGGGCTCGAGGCGGTGATGGTGAAGCGCGCCTCGCGCCGTGCGACGAGTGGTGGAGTGATGATGGCGAAGTGCCTCGCGCCATGCGCGAGCGGCGGGGTGATTGATGGATGTGAGCCGAGCGGGTACAGAGAGAAGATTCAGGAGGGAACCAAAGAAGAGAGAGAGAGAGAGGCGGGCTGAGGCGAGGAAGACGAAGCACAGTGCTCGGCTATCGAGAGGGACCGGGCGGCAGACACGATCCAGGCCGTCCGCGTGTGGGCATCGAGTGGCCAAGGAGCGAACGGAGCGACGAGCAGCTGACGCACGGGGCCCGCGGAAATAAAATCCACCCGCACGTGCGCCTGGGCCGAGCAGGCCGCGCAGATGGGGAACAGGGATGGGCCGAGAAGGAGGGAGGGTGGCCCTGCGAGCATAGTAGGTTTTCACATTTTTTTCCAGCAGCTGATTTAAAGGGTTTTGAAGGTTTTGAATTTGGAAATTTGTTCAAATGGGATTCTGGATTTTTGTAAAAATTCTGGGAAATTTGTAGAGGTTCTGGAGCTGATATTTGAAGAGAATTTTTTTTTTGAAAGTCGAAAGGGTGTTGGATTTGGAATTTGGTATTTTGATTTTATAATATTCTCAGGAATTAATTTTGAGATGGACTCATATATAGATATACACATATATTTATACATATATGTATATATGAGAGAGGGATCTTAGGAGGGCTTTCTGGAAGGGATAATTCGGAGATTTAATTTCGGATTTGATTTCACTTTTGGGATTTAAACTCTTGGGTCTTTTTGAGAGTTTTCGAAAGGAACAAGATAAGGGAATTTTAAATAGAGAGCTTCAAGGGCGATTTTCGAAGGGTTTTATTGGAGGGCTTCGAATTGCAAAACTCGAACCCACGAGCAGAGAAATTTTGGGAGGAGTGAGACAAGAGTATTTTGATCAAAGTCTTCAGAAGGGATTCGAAGGGGATTTTGATTTGGAATTTTTCAGAGGAAGTTTGAGAGAGACAATCGAATTGCAGAATTCGAGTCCCAGATTTTAGGAGAGAGATTGGGATTGAGGATTTAGGGTTTCAAGGAGGTTTAGACTGAGATCTGTGGCACTTAGTCCTTAAGCACACACAAAGATCCAAAAGTTTTTGAAATTAGGGCTTTTACGGAAATAGTTTTTAACGGCTCGAAAACCGGGGCGTTACACAAACCCTTCACCAATGGCCTCAAGATCTGCCCTGGGGTAGATCGACTTGGTCATCGCGAGGGTCTGGGCCATGCCAACGACAACACGCTCATCCCAGTACCTCTTCAGGATACTTGGGGCTTCGTTAAGGCGCGCCTACACCTAGGAGACCGTGTTTGAACTGGTTCCCACGTGGTGAGGATCCATGACGTCAAGGAGCCCTTTCACAGACTCGGCAAGAATCTCCTGTAACTCCTTGACGACTTTGATCTCTCTGCAAAGGCTCAAAACTGGGTTTGGGCGTTGGCTCTTGCAGCTGCTCGGATTCATTAACAAGTAAACTTGTTAGCCAAAATTGTAGTTGGAGTACCTGAAGGATTGGTTAAGATCGTTGTCAGAGGGAAGACTTACTTTCGTAGTCGGCTTCCACTTTGGCTTTGGCCTTCTCCAGTTCGGCCTTTTCTTTCTCAAGTTTGCCGTTAGCCCTCTTCAGTTCGGCCTTGTCTTTCCCGAGTTTGGCTTTGGTTTTCTCGGCCTCCTTCAACTTGGTTTCCCCTCTGTCCGGGTCTTCAACTCAGCTTCGAGGGCTGTATATCAGAATAGTCAAGAGCTCGAGATTACAGTCAAGACACAACTAGGCACTTGGGAAACAACAAAGCTGGAGAAATATACATGGGACTTAGTCAGGAAGACAAATACATGAGATTTACTTCTGATCTTGTCGGCTAGAGCACAATTCTCATCCCGGAGCTGGTTAACTGCTCCCCTCAGCCAAGTCTCCCTCTCCTAGCTAGACCGTTCCAAGTCGGCCTACGAGATCTAGAGCTGGCCCAAACGTTGGAGCTGGGGGGCAAGCTGGGTCAAGACCTCGTTTATCTTCTCTGAGCGGTCGACAATCTTCTGCTTGGGGTAAAATAGAGCAAAGCAGAGTCAGGCGGCCGAATACCAAAAATAAGGGAAGTCGTCGGGGACTCAACATTGCAAAGCTTGCTACACACCTGGACCCCCCGGGATGCGGTGATTGCGGTGTGAAGAAGAACTTCACGCTCCCTCTCCACTGCCTCTTCATCGTGCTCGTAGCATTTTGCAGTTCCCTCGGGAGATACCCAGTGGAATGTTCTCGAGAACCTGCAACAAGGGGCTTCAAGCCTGGGGAGATCCGTTTCCTCTGAAGACAATGAAGACACAGATGGCGACATGGTCCTGGCCCCTGACTTGGCGGTTGATGGGGCTTCGGGGACTTGCTCGGGAGCTGGAGCAACAACTTCAGTATCTGCCCCTTGGTGAGCCGGCACTAGTGGCCCTGTTGTCGAAACCGCCTCAGTCGCTACGGTTGGGGTGGTTGCCGGCTTGGCAAATGAGCTCGCTGGGGTTGGCTCGACTGGGGCTGGCTCAACAACAGGAGTAGCTGGTGTGGTCTTCTTGAGATCAATATTGGCTTGTTTCCTGTACGATGAGTCAGATGTCAAGATACTACTATACTGAACAAGATTTTCAGAAGATTCAAAGTCACTTACCTCTTGGAGGTTTTGAACTTCCATCCAGGGGTTCCAGATGTCGGCAGTGGAGGGCTGCTGCCTGTCGGGCTGGATGGCGCGGCAGTCGGTGGTGGCGCCTTTGTCCTAGTCGGCCCGGTTTCTGGTGCGGCTGGCTGGGCCGCTGGGATGCTCGGTGGCGCTGCCTTATGGCTCGTTGATGATCTTGTACTCGGCAGTGCTGCCCTTGGGCTCGATGTTGCTGAGTCTGGTGGCGCCGGTCTCGGTCTTGGACTCGGTGGCCTGGGAGCTGTGCTGGTGGTGTCTTTAATCTTCAGGCTCCCGGCTGCCGCACTCGGCGTACTAATTTTCTTCTTGCCCAGATATTCGTTAGGTTTCGTCCCCACTCTCTTGGAGCTGGGCTGGGCGGCAGAAGGACTCAACGGCCTTTTCTTTGATTTCACGGCCGACAAAGTTTGGGAGTCTTCATCAAACTCCTTACATTCCTACAAGTGGTTCAGCAGCATACATCACACATTGCAGAGCAATCCTGGATACACACCTACAAGTATTCAACACAGATGAACAGCAAGTTAACATCAGCAAGAGTTATCTCTAGGCGAGGCCTTTTTTGGCTGTAAGCCGGCGTGGCACGCTCGGCGTCTTCTGTCTCGACCACCCCGCTGGCAAAATAATCAAGCGTCACCTTGTGCTTGTCGGTCAGGTCAGGATATTCTCGACTGGGATCGTTTTTGCCCTCATAATCCCAGCCGAAGTGGCTCCTTAGCTTTAGCGGCCTGATGCGACGAGTCAAGAAACGACTGGCCACCCATGAACCAGTCAATCAGGAGCTCTTCAGCTTATCAATCTTACCAATGAGCATATTTACTTGGCCCATTTCCTCAAAACCGGGCACAGACGACCAGTTGGGCACGACCTCTGGAGGCAAACCAGTGAAAAGGGGGAGGCGTGGTTCAAGATCAGAATAGTAAAACCACTCCATATGCCAGCCTTTGAGGGAGGATTTCAAGGGGACATGGATATAAATTTTCTTCATCTCGCTCCTGAGCTGGATACCAGCCCCCCCCCCCCCCAATCACTTGGACTTTGCTCTTGGAGGGCTGAGGTTTGATGTGGAACAAATATCTAAACAGATTCAAATGAGGCTCCACACCCATAAAACACTCACATAGAGTTGCAAATATAGAGGTTTGCAAGATGGAGTTGGGATTCAGATTCACCAAGTCTAGCTTGTAGAAGGCAAGAAGCTGGTGAAGAAAATCCGAAGACGGAAGAGAAAGACCCCGATCGAAGAAAGAGACGAAAACTACAGTCTCACTAGCTTGGGGTACTAGAATCAATTCCCCTTCCACCGGATGCCAATGGATGACTTCACGGCTCTGCAGTCTCAGCATCCTCTCCAGATACTTCAGCTTAGTCGACCCGCAATCCGAAGTCGGCCAAGACTCATCAGTCACCTCCGGGATTTCTGACGCTGTCAACATGGCTCAAGGCAAGGAAATTTGGGGGGAATGCGACTGGGGGCTTGGAATGGACACCGAGAAGTGGGATCGCCCGAGTTTCGAGTGGGAAGCGCTAGCAATGGCGAACCCTAGCGAGGTGAGATGTGAAATTTCGGCGCAGAAGCTGGAAGACAAAACAATTGGTGGATTGGAGAAGATGAGGGAATTTTTTCTCTCTCTCCCCTGCCTTTATAGAGCCTATACTGATAAGTGGGCTTGGGCCTGCAAATTCGGTACCGGGCTACCAAGATATGAGTTTCTATAGTAGCACGCTCAATGCGGGCCGCTCGCTGGCTATGTTAAAATCACAGTGTTGGTGCTACCAACAGGAACCGATTGGGTAATCAGATATGCTTCATGAAGGCCTAATTGCTGAACACATTTGTTCAAGTATCTGTATTATTCACCGGGTATTGAGGATATATCCTTATAAGGGTCACAAGCTGGTCTCCATTAAAACTAGGGATGTAGATATCTCTCGAGTACACCTGACCACATATTGGATTGAAATCCATAAAGTGGTACTCAGCTTACATACTTAGCCAACAATTGCCATGAGCAAACATTCTTCCAGTCGACATGATGCTGAAGAGTCTAACTTCCGAGTAGTATACTACTCGAGAAAGACTATAAACATTCTCCCAGCTAACATGAAGCTGAAGAGTCTAATTTCTGAGTGACATACTACTCAGGGAAGACTATAAAATATTTCCGACTGATATGATGCTGAAGAGTCTCATATACCAGTAGTATACTACTCGGGAAAGACTACAAGGTTAAAGATCTTTAACTTTATGTTTAATTGTTTCACAATTAAGCACAAAGTCAGGGGCTACACCTAATAGGTGCGCCTATTCAGTGCATACTATTCATATTTTCACATGGAGCCCTTCATAGCCTCGCTGCTAGCTAACATGAAGCAGGACTCAAGAAGAAGAAGTACTCGGACAAAGAGTACTCGGGAGCAATGCACTCGGGCAGTCTTCACCGTGGAGGATGAGCACTTGGCATCAGCTGTGACTCAACTATGAAGGTCTCAGGGGCTGCTGTGGAGGCCATGGGCCCCGGGTACCTCATGACAAGCATATGGGCCACTCGGACAGAGGATGGGCCTAGCCTTGTAATTAGAGATATGATAGAGCTCGGCAGGCTTAACCTTGTACGATAAGGAATATACAGTCCTAGTCGGGCAGGTTATATCTCTAAGAGGAGATCTCTTGGCCGTAGTCCGGCTGGGACTCCTACTTTGTAACCCCGTCCCCCAGTATATAAGGGGAGGCAGGGCGCCCCCTGAGGGCATAAGCAATCATACATCCTCAAAGGAATACACCACAACTGGACGTAGGGTATTACCTCACATCGAGGGCCTAAACCAGTATAAACTCCCCGTGTTCCTTTGCAGTCCACTGAGTTTCGATCCGACGAGTATCCCTATATTCATATTGCCGGTGTAAAACATCGACACTAATGCTACCTGTTGAGCCAGAGGCTGCCCCAGCAGCTGAAGCTGAAGAAGTCCTGACAGTAGAGCCACTAGCGCCGGCCAACCAGGGAGTGGATGCTAAAATTGCAGCTCCAACCCCCGAGCTGATCCCTGAAGCCCCTGCAGCTATTGACTCCAGGGCCAAGACCCCATCACCAGTAGTATCGACGTCTTTCGATGAAGGAAATCTCCCCCAGGTTTGAAGCCCCTACGCGCAATTTCCCAAGGACATTTTACTGGGTCACCCCGTGGGGGTAGCGAAGAGAGAGCAGAGGAATCAGATGTATGCAGCAACCGCCACGTTGAAGGGAGTCTAGGTATACTGCAAATCTTGCCATGTCGAATGCTTGACAACTTCTACAGATCTGATATTCTGCCTTCTGACCCCAACTACCCCTAGTTGCTACTGAGCAAAAAATCATCGATCACTTAGAAAAGATGAACAAAGTCCTGACCGAGCTCGCCCCTCAGCCACAACAACTGTGCCCGCTCTAGGTAGCCAAGGACGACCTAGAGAGAACAAGCCAAGAGAGGGAAACATGGCTAAGGGGGTCATTAGACAAGCTCAGGGATGAAAATTGGGCCCAAGCTGAAAAGATCAAAAGTAAGTCTTCTGTGTTGTCCTCCCGAGTGAATCCCGAGCAGATTTCCTCATCATTATTGATTTCTGACTACTTCATTGTGTTTTGACTGCAATTTTGAGTTCTTGATTGTTTTGCATTGCAGGCCTCGAAGCCGAGCTAAAAACCCAAACAAAGGAGAGGGAAAAGCTGGACAAAGAGCTGAAGAAGGTGGAGAAGGACAAAACCAAGGTGGAGGCCAACTATGCCAGTAAGTCTCCTGCTTGACCATGATCTTGGCCTAACTGCTTGTTGCTCCGACTGCTAGTCTTGGTTAACCAATATTCTTATCGATGCATCTGAACAGCTTTGAAAGCCAACGCCTAGGTTCAGTTTGGCGCCTTTGCAGAAGAGATTAAGATGATCAAAGAATCATGGGAAGTCCTTGTTGAATCCGTGAAGGCGCTCCTGGACATCATGCAACCTCATTATCCTAGGACCAGCTCAAGTTCCATCACCCAAGTGCACGAACGCCTCAGTGAAGCCCTGAGTATCTTGAAGAAGTACTTGGATGAGTGTGTAGCTGTCGGTGTCACTCAAGCTCTCGCAATGACCAAATCGATCTACCCTGGGGTAGACATTGAGGCCATTGGTAAGGGTTTTGCCGAGCGGACAACTCCTGAAGAGGCACTGGAGCTAATTAGCCAGGTGAAGGCAACCACGGAGGCAATAGCCAGGGACCAGGGCATGTAAAAATAGAACAATTATGTAGTCGATGTCCACTGATGAATATGTATGACTTTTGTAAAGACTTTTGTGATTGTCGATGAAATGCTGCTGAGTACTAGCTTATTCTAGATCGTCATTAGCTTTACCCGACTATGTAGTCTGCGCCAAGTAGATCGAGATAAACTTAGGAAAATACGTTCACCTCGTAGAGCTATACTCGGGCAAACTTAACATAATCATTGTAGAACTTCGTGACTTAGATAAAACAAACTCAGATTTTATTAACAAGGCATATAATACATGCAGCCCCCAACTCACTACTCGATTGGGACAAGCGATGTAGTGAGTCAGAGTAAAAAACTTCATTCATGTATAAAAATATAATACAAGACTCAGGTATAGAAAGGACGTAGCTGTTCTATACTCCATGAGCTGTTGACTAGGGCACCGTATTCTGTCTTTAGTCGGTAGGCGCCCGAACATGTTACCTCAGCGATAATGAACGGCCCTTCCCTTAAAAGGGATAGTTTATGGCTGTCTTTGGTGGCTTGTATTCTTCTCAAGACGAGATCTCCCACCAAAAAGGCGCAGCCACAAACATTCCGACTGTGATAACGATGTAGGCCTTGGATATACCGTGCCGACTAGATAGTTGCGATGTCCCTTGCTTCTCCCAACTAATCGAGTTTGACTAGCCAGTCTTCGTTCGATTTATCTTCTGAGGGGGCCTGAACTCGTAGTGAGCCGAACTCCAACTTGGTTGGTAACATACCTCAGCACCATAGACTAGGAAGAAAGGGATTGCCCTGTTGTCTAACTAATCGTGGTTCTTAGAGACCAGATAACAAATGAGAGTTCTTGTACCCACCGCCCTGCATATGGTTGTAGTCGGTCGAATATCCTAGCCTTGATACCTTGTAAGACCATGCCATTGGCACGCTCGACCTACCCATTACTTCATGGGTGTGCCACAGAAGCATAACAGATCTTGATGCCGAAGTTGTCACAGAAATCTTTAAAAACACCGCCAGTGAACTAAGTACCATTATCCGTTATGATGAGGTTGGGGACTCCAAATCAGTATAAAATACTCATGATGAAGACCTTTGCTCGTGCCGCTGTTATGGTAGCAATGGGTTTTGCCTCAATCCACTTTGTGAATTTGTCCACTACAACGAACAAGTGTGTGAACCCTCCTAGCGCTTTTTTGAACGGCCCGACCATGTCAAGCCCCCAAACTACAAAGGGCTAAGAGATTGGAATTGTTTGAAGTTCTTGAGCTGGAAGATGTGTTTTCCTTGCAAAGAATTGGCATCCCTCATATGTGCAAACTATGTCTTTAGCGTATGTTACTGCAGTTGGCTAGAAAAAACCCTGCCTATAAGCCTTTCCGACTAACGTCTTGGATGCAGCATGGTTGCCACAGATGCCTAGTGGATCGACTGCAGAATCTGCTTACCCTCCTCAGGTGTGATGCAGCGCATGAGGACTCCATATGCGCTTCGACGGTAAAGGTCTTCTCCGACTACAAGGAAACATTTGCTTCGACGTTTGATCCGTTCGTCTTCGCTGCAATCTTCTGGGAGTTCGTTGTCCAAGAGGAATTTGAAAATTGGAGTCCGCCAGTCTTGAGAGATGATTAGCACTTTATTTGTTGCTGGGGTAGGTTCAGCCCCCAACTATTCAAGCACTGGTTTCTTCTTGACTAATGGCTCCAATAGTTGCTCGACAAAAATCCCAGTCGGGACCACTTCTCGTTTAGATCCCATGTTGGCCAATTCATCTGCAGCTTCATTCTATTGGTATAGCACATGTGTTATTTCAGCCCGTCAAACTTGTCTTCTAGTTTTCGCACCTCCTGATAATATGCTGCCATGTTATCGTCGAGACATGTCCAGTCTTTTATGACTTGGTTGACCCCGAGTTGAGAATCCCCGCGTGCGGAGCCCATGGATGAGTGCCTCGTACTCGACAACATTGTAAGAAGCCGGAAAGTAAATCTGGAGAACGTACTTCAGCTTTTCGCCAATAGGTGACATCAGCACGATGCCAGCCCCTGCACTGCCAATCCGTAGAGAACCGTCGAAGTACATCGTCCAGTACTCTAGCTTGTCCGTGTTTGTAGCAGTCTAGACTTCTGTCCACTCGGCCACAAAGTCAGCTAGAACTTGAGACTTGCTTGCTGTCCGAGGTTGAAAGATGATGTCAAATGCCATCAACTCGAGAGCCCATTTAGCGATTCTGCCAATAGCCTCGCGGTTGTGTAGGACGTCCCCGAGTGGATATGATGTGACAGCAGTTATTTGATGCGACTGAAAATAGTGCACCAACTTCCAGACAATGATGAGTAGGCCGTACATCAGCTTCTGGATTTGAGAATATCTCATCTCAGAGTCGGCTAGGACTTCACTGATGAAGTAGACTGGCCTTTGTATTTTCTGTATATGCCTTGGCTCTGCTCGCTCGACTACCAGCACCGTGCAGACTACCTGAGTAGTTGCTGCTAGATACAACATTAGTGGTTCCTGGGGCATAGGTGATGCCAACACTAGTGGTGATGTGAGAAATTTTTTGAAGTCTTCGAAGGCTTGTTGGGCTTTGGGTGTCCATTGAAAATTGTCCGCTTTCTTTAGTAATTTGAAAAAGGGCATGCCCCGTTCACCAAGTCAGAAAATGAATCCGCTGAGCGCTGCCATGCAGCCTGTCAGCTTTTAGACATCCTTCTGGCTAGTCGGGGGTGCCATGTTTATGATAACGTTGATTTTCTCTAGATTGGCCTCAATGCCTCAGTGCGATACGATGAAGCCAAGTAATTTATCAGATGGCACTCCAAAGGCACACTTTTCCGGGTTCAACTTCATCTTTAATCTCTAAAGGATTTGGAAAGTTTCCTCCAAGTCGGCAATGAGGTCTTCCTTGGCTGTTGTCTTGATCACCACGTCATCGACATACGCCTCCACGTTGCGCCCGAGTTTAGTGTGTAAACACCGCTAGATAACATGTTGATATGTTGCTCCAGCGTTTTTCAACCCAAACAGCATATTGACATAGCAATATGCTCCAAATGGCGTGATGAAAGAAGTCTTCATGCAGTCCTCCTCCTTCAGGCTGATTTGGTGATATCCTAAGTAACAGTAGAGAAAGCTAAGTAGCTCGCACCCCGTAGTTGAATCGACCACCTAGTCAATCCTGGGTAGACCAAACGGATCTTTGGGGCACGCCTTGTTTAAGTCGGTGTAATCGACGCACATGCGCCATTTACCGTTTTTCTTCCGGACCAAGATTGGGTTTGCCAACCAATCCGGGTGATAGACCTCTTTGATGAACCCGGCAGCGAGGAGCTTGGTAATCTCCTCTCGAATAGCATCTTTGCGGTCTTGTGTGAAGGGCCGTAGTCGTTGTTTGACTGGTTTGGCGTCCGCTTGACATTGAGGGAATGCTTGATCACCTCCCTTGGTACACCAGGCATGTTGGAAGGTTTCCAAGCAAATATGTCCCTGTTCGCCTAGAGGAAGGTGGCGAGCTCGTCTTCCTATTTGGGGTTGAGTCCGGTCCCGACAAATGCAGTTTTCAAGGGGTCGGAAGGGTCCAGGGGATCTTTTTTGTTTTAGAGTCCACTGAGATTCCCAACATGGCTGCTTTTTTTTCCGAAACTTGATCGTCCTCGTTTGTAGTTATGGTGGCGAGTCGGATGTTGTTACACCCGACTACCACTTCATGTGACTGGGCCAGCTCACAGCTCTCCTTGTCACAGGTGAAGGCTTGCTTGACATCGCTGCACAGGGATAGTACTCCAGTTGGTCCTGGCATCTTAAGCATCATGTAAGTGTAATGCGGCACTGCCATGAATTTGGCTAGTGCTGGTCGTTCGAGTATGGTGTGGTACGCAGTCTTGAAGTTAGCAACCTCGAAGCAGATGTTCTCTGTACGGAAGTTCTCCCGCGTGCCGAACATAACTAGCAGAGTTATCTATCCAAGTGGGGTGGAAGATAGGCCGAGGATTACCCCATGGAAGGGCACTGTACTCGGCCATAACTCGGAGCGAGGGATCTTCATCTCGTCGAGCGTCTTGGCGAACAGAATATTGAGAGCACTTCCTCCATTGATGAGAACCTTCTTCAATTTGATGCTCCTGATGACAGGGTCTAGGACGAGTGGATAGTGTCCTGGATGGGTGATCCGATCAGGGTGGTCGGCGTGGTCAAACGTGATTGGCGTTTCTGACCAACGCAAGTACTGGGGGGCGTCTGCAAAGACCGAGTTAACCTCGCGTGCTGTTAGCTTCTGCTTCTACTTGGACTTGTATACAGTCAACCCTCCAAAGATGTGGTTCAGCTTGGCCTGGGGATCTTGGTAGTCATTGGCTGCACTTGGATCTAGCTTGTTCTTGTCTCTATTGCTACTAGATGTTGAAGTCTGCTCAGAGGCAAACTTCTTAAGCATGAAGCAGTCCTTGGCCACGTGCTTGCCCTTTGGGTGGATGGGGCATGGCCCGTTCATCACTTTTTGGTATTTGTCTGTCCTCGGGGGTCGTGCTAAGTATGCTCCACGGCAGCCACCACGTTGTTCGACTTGCGCTTGCGGTTACCGAACTTATTCTGTGCTGGCTCATCGTTGTCTTTTTTGTCCTTCTGTCGAGGCTCCTTCTTATCATCCAGGGCCTCGGCAACTACGTCGACCGAATCGGCGTATTTGTTGGCCATGTCAAATAGGGCCTTGACAGAATTTGGAGGCTTCCGAGTAAACTTGGCAATGAACGGGGTGTCTCTGACTTCCTTACGGAAGGCAACGATGATGGCCTGAAATCATGAAGAGACGCGTTCTTCCTTTGATGGCACTGATACAGGTCATACTCAGAAGATGGCCTCTCATACATCCCCTGGAAATTGGCGATGAAGCGTTCCCGGAGTTCTTCCCAGGAGTCGATTGATCTCTTAGGAAGTCCTGTTAGCCATGTCCTCGCCGAGTCGGCTAGAGCGACTAGGAGGTCGTTAGCCATGGCCTTATGATCTCCTACAGCAGCTCGGATTGCCAGAGTGTAAACTGTGAGCGAGGACTCGGGGTTGGTCTTCCTATCGTAATTTTTAATTCTAGTCGGCTTGAAGCCTAATGACCAGTTAACTTGTTGCAGCTCGTGGGTGAAGGCCGGTACATCTTCATCTGTGTGAGGACTCTGACTCCAACTACGGCGGTGAAACCACTCATGGTGGAGGCTAAAGCACTCATTCTTGTCTTCCAGTCAGCGACGCTCATCTTCCTCGCGTTCGCGGTGTCGTGCGTTGATGTCTTGCTGAAGATCACATCGTAGTCGGACTCGGACATCCTGGTTATCCTGACGGTTGTCTTGATGTCGATGCCGCCGGTCGTTATTGTGGTTGCCGAGTGATGTGTGGCATCATTCCGTGTGCGGTTGACTGGAGCCGGCCGCTCGGCATCGTGTTGAGGTAGATGAGACCGCCGTTGGAGAAGCCGCCCTGTTGGACGGTATGAGAGTATCACTCGACTGTTGACGCTGCTGGCATGCAGCAGCGGTGATCATGGCTTTAATCCTTGCTATCGTCGGGGTGGCCTGGTGATTAGGCCCAAACTGCAGTGTATCCAGTAAGGTTGCAATAGCCACAATGTTCTGTTGAGGGGTCACAAAGACGTCATGTTCGCCGATTCGGGTTTGGAGGATCTCTGTTGACGCCGAAAACCGCCGGGTGTGCCAAAAGCTTGCTGACGATCTGGTTCAGCGCCTAGAGACAGGCGAAGGCCTGGGAGATCTGCTTAGCTCCAGTGCAGGTCCTAAAATATTTGAGGTTCGTAGGCGTGCCAGTCAATTTGACCCCGCAATTGACAAGGAGAATATTAGCTCAGGGATTCAATCGGCCAATAAGAATCCTGCTAGCCGATTGCCGAAGGAATGCTTGAGCATTGGCTGAAAGCCGATGATAAGACTTTGTCCGGGCCCCAGCTGTTCGTGCCCGGGTCTCGTGCCCGTGCTCGCTCCCGGGTCCTCGCCTGTGCTCGTGCCCGGGTCAGCAGCAATTGCACATCGGCTATCGGCCGATACGGACTGATGTAGGCCCCTTGTAGCCGATGGCCGATGGCACCTGTGTATCGGCTAGGAAACCGATAACGCTATAAGCAAATAGATAAGCTGTCAGTATAACATGTGCATCGGCTAGAAGCCGATGATAAAATAGATAGGCAGAATAGTAAACTAGCCGACTGCCAAGGAAACACATATGCATCGGCTAGAAAACCGATGATAATATAGATGACCAAAACAGTAAGGATAATACAGTTGGCTTTATAAAAAGATAACCTATCGGCTAAGCACTCCGATAGAACGTCGCATATACACCGATCGGCTCGACAAGGATAAATCTATTATTATCGATCTAGTAGTTCAGACCTAACTGATGCAGCACAGATCGATAATAATAAAGGAACCTCAACAAGCCGATAGACCTAATGCAACTGTGATGTAATAAGATAACTTATCAGCTATACATTCCGATAAAACACTCGCGCAAAAACCATCAACCTAGCAGGAACGATTTATCGCTAGCAGCTCAGTAGGTCGGACCCAACCGATGCAGCACGAACTGATGATAAATCGCCCCCAGTAAGCTGATAAGATCTACGCACGCGTGATGTGGTATACCTGATCGGCGTAAGAGGTCGGACCGAACCGATGCAGCCGTAGACAGGGCAGATACACCTGGGTAAGGGGTGACGAGTCTTACCCTCTCGCAGGAGTTCGGACCTAACCGATGCAGCCCCGCTCGAGAAGCAAGAACCCGTCGAAAGGGTGGCGATGCGCCGAATTTGATTGATCTGTGTGGATGATTTACAAGGTACCCGGGCATACGTATATATACCCCGAGTTATTACAGTCCTAATAGGACACGTCACACGAATTTCCTATCTATAAAAGGAAAACTAACAAGTCCTGATCGGACACGAGATCAGGTTTCTCTAAAAAGTATTAAAATTACCTAATTTACAGATAAGGTAATTGACTGCCATATCGTGGTCTTCACGATTCCTTCCCAAGCTCGGACTCTTCTGCATTAGTTTCCAATGGCTGATATCGCTTCTTTCCTTAACCGAACACGGTAACGACCCATACCAAATTTTGGACTTAACAATCTCCCGTTGGGCAATGCGCCCGGCCTTGCGTAGATTGTCGTTGTGAACATCCTCCTGTTGTTCACATAGTCGGCAGGCTTCCTCTTCTTGCAAATCGCGTAGTTGGCATGCCTCCTGAGTAGGAGTTGAGCCCTTGGATGTCATAAAGACCTTACGTGGTGGAGAAAAGCTCGCCGAAGTGATGTCCGACTGAGAGTTAGAGTCAGAATAGTTGAGGGGGGTAATAATGACCCCGACCTCCCAAGATCCAATCTCGAGCGGTACTGAGCCGTATCAGAGTTGAACTTCAGGGGATCGGGTCTACCACGTCAGATGTTGATTGAAGGAATCTGCAGCGTTGCCGAGTCCAAACGGGAGATTGACGATCTCCTCCTTTCTTAGCCTGATCTCGGCTGGCTCGAGGCTGAGTCCAAGTCAAACACCGAAAGAAAGAGTTGTCCCTAGACTCAGGCATGTTAGAGGTTACCGCAGCATGTCGCCGAAAATTGCTGCGGCGTTGCGTAGGCCGACCGGCGTGGAGTCGGTTTGGTCCCTAGCCGATCGGATCGGATCCGAGTCAAATAGGGTAAGGTTGCTGAATTCGTCGTCGACGAAGTCGAGGCTCCCGAAGCTGATTGTTTGCCCAGGAAGAAGTTGATGCCGTCGACTCCAATGGTTAGATCCATCAGGCTTGTTGAAGATGATCTCGCCGAAGCCCCTACCTGGCGCGCCAACTGTCAATGTTTTGTATCGGCAATAAGAATATGGGGCTACTCCTAAGACCTAAACTTGATGGATTGCAAAAGAACACGAAATGATTTATCCTGGTTCAGGCCCTCAAAGTGAGGTAATACCCTACTTCTAGCTGTTGTGTATTGTTTTTGAAGTTTCTTTGGTGAAATTCTGATATTCCCTCAAGGGGGCGCCCTGCCTCCCTTTATATACTGAGGAGACAGGGTTACAAGGTAGAAATCCCAGTCGGACCCGACCAAGGGATTTCCTTCTAGGAATACAACGTGCCCGACTAGGACTATATATTTTCCTTGTCGTACAAGGTAATGTATGTCGAGTCTATTGTATCCTTAATTATAAGGTTAGGCCTATCCTCTGTCCAAGTGGCCTTAATGCTTCTCATGAGGTACCCAGGGCCCATGGCCTCCACAAAGGTACTTCGTGACTGTCTTGTTCCCCTACACCAAGTCTCTGAATTCCCTCTTCTTTTGTGCCACAATGCCGGCCAGAATCTGGGACTTCCAAAAGTTGTGGCAAAATTCAGCCCAAGTGACCTCAGTGGTGGCGGTGTGGGTCACGAGGAAGTTGTCCCACCAAGCTGAGACGGGACCTTGGAGCTAGTGCGTGGTGAAAGCGACCTTTTCCTAGTCGGTGCATTGGAGGAGGTTGAGCTTCTTCTCAATCGCCAACAGCCAGTCGTTGGTGTCCATGGGGTTGGTGGTGCTTGAGAAAGTAGGCAACCTGACACTTAAGAACTCAAGCAACTTAGAGTGGGGAGCGATGGCTGGGACGTGAGGTTGCTAGTACTGCTACTGCAGGTTGTTTTGTTGCATCTGCTGCATCATGATTGCCATCATCTGGTTCTGGTTGGCCAGAACTTGGGCAAGTGTCGGGTTCTTGGGTAACGGAGGTGGCATGTGGTGGGAAGCCCTGTTGTTCTGTGGTGCTCCATCCTATTTGTGGACACCCTAGAAGTGCATTATGGAGAGCACTTACTATGACAACACGAAATATCTAGATGGATGGGATCTCGAATCAAAACCAAATAAGCGCAGTAACCATCCATCCTCATCGCAGCCTTTCCATAATATTTACCCATTCATAATACAAATCCAAAGCGCCGAATTTAGAAATAAGGAGATATTTGGAGAGTTGATTCACCGGTCCGAAACGACGAAGTGTGCCCGTCAAACCACACGAAGGTAGCGACCAAACACGTTACACACTTCTGGGGACATGGTCTACGATTGAATCAATATCCATGCATCTCATCATTTCTAAATTCTTACTAATGTGTGACTAGCCCAGGAAAGCTCTAGTCCCACACGTTCATCGCAAGCAATTAATAAATATCACAAGTACTCTAAACATGGATAAAAGTGTAGCAAGGTTATATATATATATATATATATATATATATATATATATATATTACATAGAGGGTTCACACCCTAATTCATCGCAGAGTAGCACAAAAGATAGCAGCGGAAATGTAAACATAAAGGATAAAACCAGTGGTGCCATACCAAAACCACAAGGCAACCGACTGGGGTAGAGCTTAACTCCAACTACACATTATACTTGCCACCCTCGGTGGGATAATAGTAGACCACACCAACGTCGTCATTATCCTCACCTGAAAATAAGTAGCGTGAGTACGAAAGGTACTCAACTAGACTTACACAATATGAAAGTACAAAGGATATGGCTATGTTGATCTAGTTTCGCATAATGCTAAGTTTATTGAGCAAAATAATACCTTGAAACTATAAGCATTTGCAAAATATAGCAATCTGAAAATTTATGGCAGCAAGCAAGAGGTTCTAAAAAAGAGGTGAAAAATGAGCACAATCCCATGCTCTAACATCAACAATGGGCCACCATTGCCCAAATAAATATGCTACACAAGCATACCATCTTTCAAGACTAGACCAAGTCATATTTATCATCAAAGCCTCTTATATAAACCCATCCATTCATGACTATCCTAAGTCATGATATAACCACATATCCCAAGTTAGATGCTAACATAGACTGACTAACACATCAAGCGGTCGTCCTATAACCGTGGACACGGCTATTCAAATAGTTCTTACTCTGATTAGAGGTGTACGTCTTTCCCCACACGATGTGATAGAAGCCAAACAGCTACACTCTAGTTTGATCCGTACCCGTCGGTATCCACACTCTACACATTGAGTGCGGACTAGAGGTCACAACAAAACCTTTCCCACGCTTAGCTCCAACCACCTAAACCACGTCTGGGCCCCCGACGACTTAGCCACACACACACGGTGACTAAGGCGGGCTCACCGTCGCAGGAGGCACCTCCGGCCAAAACCAGGCGCGCACGAGGCCGTCCAAAGGAAAGACCATCCTCACGACTGACAGACGGGCGTAGGTGGCCACAGCCTCCCGTGCTACTAAGTTAAGCCGTCCCATTCCCGGCGTGTGGAAGTACGTAGGGTGCTTGAATCGACGTCAACATGTTCGGTACTTAACGACCCAGACGGAGCTACATGCATCGGGGAAACACCATCCCGTCATCGCCCTATCATCCGTCCAAGTCAAACATATTCTCAATTATAAATCAGAAGTTATTCTTTTCAGATTTTAACCCATCCATTCGTATTAAATTAGTTTTGAACCGATAGCTCCATCTATTAGATTTTTCTAAGTCTATAACTAAGCATGGCTAAGCATTCGATAAAATAAAAGTATCCCAAAGTCCTTAACCAGGGGTGACAAGGTAAAAACATGGAATCAACAACCAAGGAATGGAAATGCATAAAATTGGGCAATATTGACTCTATCCATTTTTCCCATTTTAAAATAGACCGAAACATGCATATAGATATTGTTTTCGTAAACAAATCAATTTATTGAAGACGTAGGTTCAGTATACTTAGATGCTTGCCTTGCTGCTGTGATGGTTCACACTCAACTTCTGATTCTTGCTCCTCGTACTCCAAATTGTCTAAATCTACCGATAAAAGACGAATATGCAATTAAGAATCAATTAAAGATGTCAATGCAAAATGATCAATTAATTTTGAGATAAATATAGTAGGTATTTAACATTTTAAAGTGAATTTTAGTGAAAAAATCATTTCAAAATCTTTTACGGTTTATGAGTTACAAAAATAACAAGATAAAAAGGCTAAAAAGGCAGTTTTATAATTATTTATATTGTAAACTGAAGTTGTTATATTTGACTGACATTTTCTGATAAGATTTCTAGAAGGCATGCATTTTTATATAAAAGAGCATAACTTACTGGTTCCAACAAAATTTGGTTCACTGAAATTTGATTTAAAAAGATTTAGATATGAATTTCTCAAGTTTGTCAAAACGAAGGGTTAGAAATTACTTAGGCCTATTTTGGGAGGTAGTTTTATCAAAAACAAATTTATCCACAACAAAGGTTACAATTTTCTGAGTTAAACAAAAGTGGTTTCATATTTTTAGCAGTTAGGATGAATCTTCTAAAAATTTACAAAGTTCTTGGGCACAAAATAAGTTATTTTTGCTTCACATTATTTTATAGACATTTTCTGTACAGAAGTGGTCCTCTTTTATTTCACAGTATTAAAGTTCACAAATTTACAGAACTAACAAAATTGGTTTCACTCAAAAAGGAGTTAAAATGAAATAGTTATGGATTTTCAAAGTTTGACCATTTTTCTGTTGTAAATTAAATCCCTTAATCATTTTTCTAATTCTTTCTTCTTTTCTCTTTTCCCCCAGCCCAGGCCCACCTGTCGGCGGCACAGAACAGGGGAGGCGCAGGCTGGCTAGGCTGCCGGTTCTGTTCGCTGGCGCCGGCGGCGAACGGCGGCTCGGTTGAAGTCGCGGCCAAAAAGGAAAATGTAGCCGAGGTCCCGGCGAACCTAACGGTGCTTGAAAATTCGCCGGTGATGGACCGTAGCTCGCCGGCGGCGAGCTCGAGCGGCGGCTGTGTTCGGGTTGCTCGTGGATGTGTCAAAGCAGCCACAAAACGAGCCAGGAAATGCATGGAACGGGTGTTAGGGGTCATCAGGACTGTGATCCTTGATGGGTTGGGCGAGCTCGCGTGAGGCCTGGCGATGGTGGAGTACTCCCGGCGGCGGCAAAAACCTTTGGGTTCACGTGGACTGGCTCGATTTGCTGCATGCACGGTGAAGACAACACATGCAGGAGGTTAAGTAACACCCTAGGATGCTACCAACGCAAGGAATCGACGAACGGCTCACCGGTTGAACGGGATCGGGCTCGCCGGAGCTCGGCCGGAGACGAAGAAGATGGCGGCCGACCTCCCTCCTCGCTGTACCGAATTGGGGGATTCCTGGGGTGTCCTGCTCCTGGTGCTGAGGCGGCACTAGTGGCGCACTGGCTCGGGCGAAGACTTCCTGTGCCGGCCGAAACGACGAGTCGATGCCAGCGGCGGCGCTGGAGCACAGCCATAGACAGCAATGGCGAAGCTCGCGTTCCCGGGGATTAGCTGCGAGATAGGGGACAAGATTAGGGCAGGAGCTATGGCATGCGGAGGTGAGTAGGGAACGCGACAGAGACGGCAAGATCGCCGGAGGACCGAGCGGCGACGGCGGCTTCTTCTCCATGGCCAGCAGCAAAGAAGAGAAAAAGGGAGCCAGAGGAGCTCTCCCTCGGTTTCTCAGCTCTCAGGTGGAGTTGTGAGGTTAGGCTAGCTAGCTGGAAGAGTTAGAGGGCAAGGGAAAGAGTTTTTCACCTGCCACGACATCGAACACGCGTCGCAAACCTTCTGTGTCGACCCAAGGCACGTTCCTTCACTTGGGTTGGCTGGACAGCGGGCTGGGTGAGCTAGGGGCACTGCCAGGTGGGTCCAGGGCGTGGTGGTCAAGGGATAGCAGAGAGGGTTGGGTAGCAAAATTCATGAACACTGATTTTGAGGGGTTTTTCTGGATTTTTCTCTTCCTCTCACTTTAAAAATCAAATTGAGTAAGTAAAACTGGTGTTAAAAATATGGTGATTTTTTGTGTAGCTAGCCCAGACTACCTAGGTTCCATTTTCAAAAGTTTCACACAAAAATTCAAAATGGTTTGCTCACAGAAATTCAAAGAATCGGACCCAGGCTGAAAATTGTTTGAATTTTTAAGGGGTCTAAACTATTGAAATAAATTCTGGAAAAATTATATTAAGTCATGATAAATAAACTAATATTTGAATAAATTATCTCCCATATACACTTCTGTTCAATTTGATGCACTATTTAGTAGTGTTTTGTTTTTGCCGATTTAGGGTTTAATTATTGAGGGTTTAAATATTGCAAACTTTATCCTGCAAGAAGTGACAATGCAAACATTTAAGTTGTGCACTCTAATGATAGTAGGGCATAACACTAATTACCTAAAATTAAATCTAGGGCTGTGACACTGTTGATCTGTAGCACTGGTGTCACTGGCAGTGCGGTTACCGGTCCTTGTGTTCACCATCTGAAGGGAGATGGAGGTGGAAGGGAAGGAGAAAACAGGCGGCTCAGAAACAGGAGTGGTAATTAAGTGACTAAATTAAATTAACTAAAATGCGTAGTTGGGAAACATAGAAAAAGCAATTCAACTCCTAACTGAGGCGGCCATACCACACAGACGGTATGAACCACCGACTGACCCCAAAGCAAACATCCTGACATTACAACTAACATGAAATCAAACTAAGGAAAATGGTAAAACTAAGGACGATGCATCTAGTGCTCTGAGCGGCTCTTGCGGTCGTCTGAGTTGTACTCTGGCTCCTGCTCATCGCCCACCTCATCGTCGGGGTGGCTCCTGGACCCGCTCACATAGTCCTCACTGCTGTGAGCCAATGAACTAGCCTCGTTGCGGGTACGGGATCCGCTGAAGGAATTGCTGTCGTCGGTGGAGGTGAAGCCCCCGTGGATGCTGATGCTGCCATAAGAGCTGTTGTCACTCAATGCACTGATCATGCCGCCGGTTGGTGCTGGTGCGGGTGCTGGGGCTGGAGCTAGAGCTGATGCTACGTGTGGCCCATTCCTGGGGGCCAACTGAATACGCACTGGAGGAAGGGTCCTCTTCCTCGTGGTCAGATGGATCCTAGCCCCACCAGGGCTGTCCCTTCAGCTCCGCGACCTCCTTCTTCAGGCGGTCGATCTTGTTCTGGAGACCGATGATGGTCATCCTGTTGGCATCCTCCCTATCGTGGGCCGCACGGACCCAGTTGGCGTGCATGTAGTCCATGGTCCATAACGCTCGCCTCATGTGGACGATGGTGGTGTTATTCTCCGTGTTAGCTGGCTGGAAGGTGTTGTAAACCTGGTAGTGTGCCCGGCTGAGGAGGTAGCGGTAGGCCGTGGTGTGGAGGGTAGAGCGGTGCCTCTGACATAGCTCTCCAAGCAGGCGGAAAGCTGCCTCCTGACAGGCGTGGTCACAGGTGCGCCCACCGATCTTGATCTCCATGGCTGGTAGGAGGTATTGTTCACCTGGTAGCTTCAAGCGAATACGGTGTGGGAGCTCACCCTCCATTGGCTCCACAGCGGTGTACCTAGGGCCATGGTTGTACCCCAAAGTAAAGCTCATCATGCGAAGTTCTTCCACGAAACCACCCATCTCTGCTCCACGTTGGTTGGGAAGGCTATCCATCTATAGAAGGCAAGGAGGGGGAATCAATGTATGCTCAGATCCAAATAAAGCAAACGGTAAATAATTTGGCAATAAACAACAATTTTATGTATGAAATAATTTTGCACCTAAATCTATTAAGAAACCAGCAGAATAATACAGCAAAATAGAATAAAACTAAATTGATTTTAAATAATAATTGCAAAGCAATTGGAAATATTTTATACATGCCTTAAATTATTCATCACCCCCGATGAACCAATATTTTCCTGAAGATTTGGACATCCATACCGTGACCCTCAAATAAAATTTTCCCCCTAGACTTGACCTGACTCGAAAATTTCAATCAAATAAAGACCAAGGTTTTGTCCGAGAATAAATTCCCAATTTTCCCGAAATAACTCCAAGTGCAAGACGCATATGCAAATGAGAATTTCAGAGGGCTCTTAGGGTTTCCATTTAGCTGGTCCTATGGTCAAGTTTGGCTCTGATACCAACTTGTAACGCCCAAAAATTCACAACCAGAATTCTGAACATTTCTGTGTATTAAATCCCTGTCCAGAAAAGCCAGGGTACACAATACCAAGTTGCCATATAGAGTACATATTACAAACGGAATAAAATTGTCTTACATAAATGCAGCGGTAAAAGATAAAGAAAGCCTATAAAACAGTTAGCCACACGGAGGCTTTCAATCCACAGGCATCTTGACGGCTGTCGGAGGAGAGAACTCCAACCGCGGGGAGTCTGGGGACCCCCCTTTGAGGTTCGGCCAGGGGAGTGGTTCACAGGACGACTGCGGCGTCGGGACGATGACACGCAAGGGAGACAGAAGAAGTAGATAGGTTCGGGCCGCGCGGAGGCGTAATACCCTACTCCTGTGTGTATCTGCTGTGTAGGAGATGAATGCGGTTTGTTCTTACACGATGTTCTTGAGGGGTGCTCAGGAGCTAGCCCTAACTTAGGAACTCAGCCTCTTTGGGAGCCAATCTTCTCAGAAGCTGAACCCCATCTTCTCAGAAGCTGAACCCAAGTCTCTCAAAAGCTGAACCCCCTTTCCCTGCTGGCGTGGATCCTCCTTTTATAGTCCAAGGGGAGTCCACCGTGCCTAGTACACATGCCAAGAGAAAGCTTTTCTAGGTACGATATGTCTTGTCACACGCGTCCGCTTGCTGAGCCACGCCGGAGTTGGTTCGGGATGTCTTGTCATCACGTTGCTCGGCTGCTGCGGGTGGCTAGGTTATGAAGATGTGACAGCGCATGCCATGGCTACCAGAGCGTGGAAAACTGAAGCCCTCTAATAGTCAAATATTCTCTGACTACATAAGGAGCGGGCCCGCGGGGGGCCATCATGAGAGCCCACGTGCGTCCGAGCGGGCGACAGGCGTGACACGCCCCGTCGCCTCGTCATTAATGCAGGTAGTTGGAGTGTTGATCCGCTCGAGTCAAGCTCGTGCCCGGGGCAGAGGGCTCATCGAGCCCTCCACACGCTCAAGGCGCCGAGCTCCTTGGGGACCGAGGCTGTGAGTCCCGAGCCCAGGAGGCGCGCCCCGGGCCCGGGAATGCCCTAGTAATGTGCCCCGGGAACACGCCCCGGGACCGAGCCTGTGGGTCCCGAGACCGGGGGGCGAGACCCGGGCCCGGGAATGTCCCCGGGCCACGGGGCCCGAGGTGGATGCGAGCGGTCATCGCGACGCGCCTAGGAAAGGTGCACCCGGGCCCAGGCAGTGCTCGGGCCCCAGGTACTTGGCAGGAAAACGGCCGTAGCCGGCCATCACCAGTGCAGAATGTGGGCCCTGGAGGAGCTGACGTGGCTGAAGATCCACGCGTCCCCAGGGTATGTGGGGCCCCCAGTCCCGTTTTGCCGACAACGGTGGCTCCAACCTAGTCCTCCTGATGATCCTCGTCGGATAGGTACTCCACCACTGAGGGGGGAAGGGAGCAAGGCTGAGCACCACCCATAGTACTCAACAAGTCACACCCGCAATTATGCACAATGCACGGAAGACAAAGATAGGCACAAGGTTTATTTGCGTAAAAGCAGCGGCAAACAATAGTAGTTCGTAAACAATAAAAAGGTTGATTAATTAAACAGTATTAATCCTCCACCAATCAACGCTACGCCACATTGACCAGGCCCAACAATCCATCCTATCTCTACAGCAAATTTTAATTGAATTATTAAGGTGAGACTAATCACGGTGTGTCTTGACCAAATGCCCATAACCGCGAGCGCAGCTATTCGAATAGATTTTTAACTCTGGCCAGAGGTATATAACTGTACCCACACACAACCCCACACACGTTCCCATGTGCCGGTGTGTCACCACGACACCCCGCGAGAAGCTGCGACAGGACCGTTCACGTAACCCCTCCCTAACCATCCACACCATGCTGAGGTTGCACCTGCTGACAGGGCACACCATGTCGGCCAGGCTACCCCCGTGCGCCACAATGGATCCGGAAGCTGGTCAACCCGACCCCGAGCCGACCCAACTCCATCACGCCCATTCTCACCAATAGTGCCTAGGAGAGGGAGAAGATGCGCTACACGTCTAGCCGTTACCCACGTTGGCTTATGGTATGTACGAATAATTATCCAAGGGGTTCCCGCGAACCGGTCCTTAATTGCTATGGGTGCGACCAGCAAAACCATGCACCCACAACCCACCATTAAGATCAAATTATAATTGTTTAAGTAACCATGTCCAAAGTTCCACTTTCCGACATAAAAGTCAAAATATAAATATAATAATGAATATCTACTCCCATAGCGAGCTAATTGATTCTAAGCATGGCTAAGCTTCCTATCATCATTGTATAATCAAATTGTTACCCAAGCTACAAAGGCATAAAAGGGGTGATCAGGTCATGGTCATCATATAGCACCTATCTAGGTCAAACCTCCCACATGAAATAATGAAAACATCCACATTTATTTATTTAAAAAAATATTTTTGCAATAAATTGGTGCAATATGATCGAGAAAAGGATGTAACTTGCCTTGCTCCAGCTCTGCAAACTCTGCAACAACTTCGTAATATTAAAAAAGTACATGTGGGCACTAAAACAAGAGCCAAAAGTATTTTTAATAGATTCTTGGCATTTTTCTGGATTAAATGAAATTTGAATTGAATTAATCGAAGCTCGTATAAATTAGTTATGAATTTTTAAAGTTTCACTATGTTTTACTATACAAAAATAATTCCTTAATGATTTATTGCACAATTAATAGGATTAATGGCATCATCGGACCACGGGGCCAATGCCGACAAGCGGACCCCACGGCTCAGTGACCCAGGGGGTCGGTGGCGCACGGTGGACCGCGTCCACCATGGCCCGGCACGACCGCCACATGTGGCTGCCAACGCGGCAGCCACGTCAAACCGAGAGGCCGACACGGTGCCAACGTGGCGAAAGGGTGAGCGCCCGCGGGGTAGATCGGACGGCGCAGGACGGCGTAGGACAAAAGGGGCTCGTCCCCGCCAGCGCGGCCGCGCCGCGGTAGGGCGAGCGGCCCAATGGTCGCCACCGGCAAGCATCCGGCCCCCGGAGAGCGGTGGTGAGCGGAGGAGGAGAAGGGGAAGTGAATGGGTGCCCACTGACGGGTTGCGACGGCCGGAACACGGTGAACGACGACGAGATAAGGGAGTTGGCGACGGCGGAGTTTCAGGACGTCAACGCTGATGGGGTTTCGGTGGCGCGGAGGGGTGACGGAGGTGCGGATGTCGTCGGGGAGAGCTTGGGGAAGGTTTAGATTGAGTTAGGGAGAGGAATTGCCGGACGGGGTGGTGAGATTTCGCAGCCGAAACCCGGCGGAGGAACTCACCGAGGAGGACAACGGGGGAAATGGGCCTCCAGCAGTGATAAGGCTCGCGGTGATAGCGGATGGGGTCCCCCAGCGTGCGGCGGAGCTGGTGGCGGTGAGAGCAGGACTTGGGAGCAGGTACAGCACCGGCGACGAGCGACCAAAATCGGTAAGGTGCGGCGACGGCTCAGAAGCTCAGTGCAACGGGGATTAGAGAGCACTATGGGCTACGGCGTTTGGGGGGAAAGAAGCGGAGGAGCACAGTGAGGGTTTAAGTAGGCACGAGCGGGCGAGATCGTGGCTGAGGCGACCGGATTTTGCTAGTTGAGGGGAACGGCAGCGTGGGCGGGACATGCGAAATTTGCACGGGGGAGTGCACAAGAGGGGCGGAGAATGTGGGGGAACGGCTCGGGGACTCGGTCCGCACAGTTTGAAATAAGGGCGAGGGTGCGAGGGGGCGGGGCGAGGCGGAGATCGGACGGCGGTGGGGATTTTTCCCCTCCGTCCGAATCGGCCAGAGGAGGAAGACGAGTTTGACGTGTAGACCCCGACCCCACACGTCAGCGGGAGGAGACCGGGAGAGCTGGGCGGCTCACTGGCACACGGGCCTCAGCCGACAGCAGGTGCAGGGGAGGAGGCGCGGGCATGCGGGCCATGCAATCAGGCCGCACAGGGATGGGCCGCAGCCCGGGGAGAAAAGAAAAAGAAGAAAAGAGAAAAAGGAAAAGGAAAGGATTACCAGTAGAGAATTAATTTCGATAATTTGTTTTGATTTATTAAAATTACTTCTAGTGCTCTAAAAATTCCCATAAAATCCTGTTATTGTATTTTGGCAAGGGGAATACAAGAAAAATACTCCCAACCATGATATCTTATTTTTTTGTATTATCACCATTAATTAATTTCCTTTGCCCTATTTAAATAATTTCTTTAGGTAATTTCTTAAGTGTATTTTTGTGTGGCACTATTAAGGGGAAACTCATGGTGTGACAGGCGGCGGGCCTCCAGCGTACCTATCGAGGAGACCATCGGGTGGGCGTCGAAGCTGGGGACGCTCAGCAACGTCCAGAGGGCCTTGAACTCGTGGGAGCCGGCGGCATAGGAGATCTTGTGGTAAAACCACCGCCTCATCCACGACTTTTCCCACTTCGGCATTGAGGTGGGGACGGGCCACAGATCGGCTTGGTCGGGCCGCATGATGAAATTCACGCTGCCGAACGCACTCATCTTCGGTCCCACTGGCGTCGCCACCGTTTTGCTATAGAGGGCAGCCTGATGAACGACGGCGAAGAGATCAGCCATTGGCTCGAACTCCTGAGTCTGGGCCATCCACTCGAACACGGCGACGCAGACGAAGACGCTCGGGCTAAGCTGCAATAGCTCCAGATTGAACAAGCGAGAACTCGGGAGCAGTGCAGCAGGCGAAGATGACCGCCTTGTCATCACCCAACGCAAGGACGACGTCTTTACCATGCGCCCGGTGAAGCCCTCAGAAAGGATCCCCCTCCGGCAGAGGTCGTCGATGTTCGATTGGCGGATGAGCAAAGGGCCGAGCTATACGGTGTTGTCGTCATCAATCGACCTCGGATCTATGCCGTCGGCCCTCGCCGAGGTAGATTTTTGAGGAGCCATGGGCGCCAGGATGGGCGAAGAAGGATGAGACCGAAGGTCGAAGCGCGGAGATCAATGAGCACGAAGATCAAAGGTCAAAGCGTGGAGATCAGCGAGCACGGATGAACAATGGAGAGCAGTTCTTCCAGCAACGGGACAAGAATGGCGTCGAGGGGCCGGCCGCATCTATATATAGATGAGGCCACCCGGCACCGACCAACCACGACGCACCACGTGGCGCCTCGGGGAGCAAATCGCCGCGATTGCAAAAAGCAGCCAATGGCAAGACGACACGTGGCATGGGTCAAGAAGGCCATGTGGCGCCTCAGAAGGCGAACCGCCCCGTCAACGCCTCGACTAACACGTGGCGTCACAAGCGCTGAACCGCCATGGAGTTGCACGAACCATTGCGAGGTGACAAGTGTCGCAGCCCGAGGAAAATGCCCTTGTAGCATCGTGTGGTTTAAGGGCCTCACCAAAGCACAATGAACTAGAACCGAGGGTCTTGAGCTATACTCGGCCGAAGTAGGGACGGCGAGCAGCCTACATGACGAGGTACGTTATCCACGAGCTCGGCCGAGTCGCAGCTCACCCTTGCATGTGAGGGGCTTGTTAGAAACAGGCCACAACCCTTTCGGACCGTCCCCCCTTCAAAAGGCTCAAGACCGAAGACACCTAGCAGAGCCTCTTTGGCAGCCTAAGACTGAAGGCATGAAGGCGAAGGGCCCAGCTCGAAGAGGAAAGGCGCAACGCACTTAGCAAAGACGAAGGGCTCCGGGATGGGGCGCTGAGGCCGTTGGCGAAGGATCCATGAGGGCTGAAGAGACAGCCCGGTGGGCAGAACCATGTGGTGCCCATCTTGGCTAAGGAGCAAGATGGCCAAAGAGGCCGAAAGGCCCATCGGGGGCCCGGCCCACGTAGTAGCCCTGTGGCCCACGTGACAGCCCAACAGCCCATCAGGAACCTACAGACAGAAAAAGATAAGAATACCCCTGTAACTATCCCTATCAAGTGGCTATGATGTAATACCACCTGTAAATAAAACCCTAGAGCCTATAATCATACTCCTGGACCTATAAATAGGTACCTAGGACACTGTAATGGCAAGGTTTTTGAGATTAATATAAAAGATTTACAACTAGATCCACTCTCAATTTCCACTGTTATTCTTCGACAAAATATTTATTTTGGATTTTTGCTATGATCTCCTAAAGCCAATTAATGAAATGGATACCTTTTGTCCGAACAATTTGCATTTTCTGCTTTTGACGGAAAGACACGATTGATAGAGAGGAAAGATAATTTGGCATGGTTGGTCAGTCTCAGCCAGAAGAAAAGAGGTTCAGGTTAATGCATAGATCGGAGTTGTCTAGTTTTTGGTGTATTTGTGTTTGGTCATAGTGCTTGTTCCACAGCACGCCGTAAAACAGAGGTGTAGCACAGATTGCTAGAATAGCATATCGAACTTGTATTTCTTCTAAAGTTTTGATGAGTGGAATACTCCCATCGAGTACTCAATCAATTGGATTTCCTATTGCATCGACGGCACATATTAATTTCATGAGGCAAAGCTCCTATAGCAAAACACAGCACCGAGCAATCCACATACAAATGATGAAGTCTCTTCCCTGCGTGCTTCTCACACTGAAATTTAGTTGTTTTTTATCATTAAGATCGTGGATATCCTTCATAATGATGCTATGATTCTATGAATGAATAGATCTTTATATTAGGTCTTACATATGTTCTTAGCCTAGCACATACATGATCACCTTTAGAGCTTATGCGGAATAGAGGTGAAGTACTAACCGGTTGTGTTGGACCCCATTAGTGTCGTAGTCGAAGTTGACGCCGATGCAGTAGAAAACCGCCCAAGGTGTGGATGGCGTCGCCCTTCCGGCCGCCACCTACACTGACCAGCGATTGAGGAGGAGATCGACCTTCGGTCTCCTTCCAGCGTGCTTAGGATCGGCTAGGGTTTTCGGGGTTTGCACAGCGTGAGATAGATCGTCACCCATTCACGTTGCCGTAGCCCCTTTTAATATTGCGTTGGAGGAGATCGGGGGCAATTCCGTTAGCGGAAAAACGGCGCTACCGATCGATGCGGGCGTGCGTGGAATACGCTCCACGATCGTTAGCGACGTGTGGGAGTGGGTGGGCCGAGCCCACACGCCTCACAATGGCTCGGTGGCCATTTAGATCAACCAACATTCTCCCACTTGATCTTAAGGCTAACGAGTCCAGTCTAAGTAATATAGCGAACCAAAATAATGTGTCGCAGCGGTCAATGAAATGCCACTACGACAACAGTATCTATAGTCACCAAATTACCTCGACAAGAAACAACTTACTCTTATAGGGTGTTGATTGATTCTTATGCCCCTATTCCAGAATTACACTTATAGGCTACCTACTAATCCCATGCCGACAACATGCTCATTAAATAAATTGGGTGGTAGACCTTTAGTGAGCGGATCCGTGAGCATTAACTTAGTGCTTATGTGCTCAACTTTAATTGTTTGATCCTGGATTCTATCTTTCACAACGAAATACTTTATGTCAATGTGTTTGGCAGCAGCACTTGACTTGTTGTTATTTGAATAGAACACTGCGGCTTTATTGTCACAGTATATAGTGAGTGGTTTAGAAATGCTGTCTACCACTCTTAGTCCCGGAATAAAACCTTTAAGCCATACGGCCTGCCCAGTTGCCTCATAACATGCTATAAACTCAGATTGCATCGTCGATGCTGCAGTGAGAGATTGTTTGGAGCTTTTCCATGAAATAGCTCCTCCTGCAAGGGTGAAGACATAGCCTGATGTAGATTTCTTAGTGTCAACACACCCTGCAAAATCAGCATCTGAATAACCAATAACTTCAAGGTTATCAGACTTTCTATAAGTTAGCATGTAATGCTTAATACCTTGCAAATAACGCAAGACTTTCTTAACAGCCTTCCAGTGGTCTAGACCTAGGTTAGACTGGTACCTGCCAAGCATTCCAGTCACAAAAGCCAAGTCCGGTCACGTACAGACTTGTGCATACATTAACCTTCCGACAGCTGAAGCATACGGAATCGACCTCATCTGATCTTTCTCTAATTGATTCCGCGGGCTTTGGAATAAACCAAACTTATCGCCCTTAACAATTGGAGTAGGCGTGATAGAGCACTTACTCATGTTGTATCTTTCAAGTACTTTGTTAATATATGACCCTTGAGATAGCCCTAATACTCCTCTAGACCTATCTCGGTATATCTCAATGCTCAAAATATAAGAGGCTTCACCAAGATCTTTCATGTCAAACTTAGAGGACAACAATGTCTTAGTCTCATGCAGCAAATGCTTATCGTTGCTTGCTAATAGAATATCGTCCACATAGAGTACTAAGATTATAAACTTACCACCCTTATACTTCATATAGACACAATTATCCACTTCATTCTCCTTAAATCCGAAGTTCTTAATTATATCATCAAATTTAAGGTACCATTGTCTAGACGCTTGCTTAAGACCATAAATAGATTTCTTTAGCCTGCATCCCATATGCCTGCCTTGCCTTTCATGACAAAACCTTCCGGTTGTGCCATGAAAACGTGCTCATGCAAGTCATCATTAAGAAATGCAGTCTTGACATCCATCTGATGTAACTCTAGATCATAATGAGCTACTAGCGCCATAACAACTCTAAATGAGTCCTTCTTAGAGACCAGGGAAAAGGTTTCATTATAATCTATTCTCTTCTCTGCGAAAAACCTTAGCTACGAGGCCTTGCCTTGAATCGTTCGACATTTCCCTTTTAGAGTCATACTTAGTTTTCTAGACCCACTTATAGCTATTGTTTTTAACTCCTTCGGGAATTTCTACTAAATCCCAGACATCGTTAGCGCTCATAGACTTTAGTTTATCTTCCATGGCGTCAAGCCACTTGGATGAATTCTCACTAATGATGGCTTCCTTGAATGAGTGGGATCATCTGCTTTCCCAATGTCTTCTCCAATAAAACATCTCATAATCACTAGGAATGGCAGATCTCTTTGTTCTCTCCCGCTGTGATCTTCTTAATGTTCATCCTGAACTCCAGTGGGCTGAGGAATTTGCACATCAATATGTACTCATTTTTTGTGCTACAGGTTCATATGTTAGTACCCTCACTGTAGACGGATCCCCACAGAAGAAGATACCTGTGGCACTTGCTGAGACACAGGCATATTTTTCTGTTGGAATAATTTCGCCGCATAGTGATGGACGGATTTCCTCAAGGTCCAGCTGTCTGTTCTGTGAGCTCCCAGATTTGATCATTCTCTAGAAGACGGCGTATCCTTAGTTTCCATGAATTTATTGACACGGTCTGGACAATAAAAACGATACCCCTTAGATCTTTCTAGGTACCCAATGAAGTAACAGCTCACAGTCTTAGAGTCTAATTTCTTTAGATGTGGATTAAAAGGTCTGGCTTCAGCAGCACATCCCTATACTCTTAAATAATTTATACTCGGCTTTCTATCAATCCATAATTCATAAGGTGTCTTAGGTACGGACTTAGTAGGTATCCGATTTAGTATATGAGCGACTGTCTTTAATGCCTCCATCCACAATTTCACAGACAGACTAGAGTGACTAAGCATGCTACGCACCATGTCCATTAGTGTGCGATTGCGACGCTCAGCAACTCCATTCTATTGTGGTTCACCGGGCATAGAATATTGGGCAACTATGTCATTTTCCTGTAGGAATTTGGCAAATGGCCCTGGAATTTGCCTGTATGGAGCACTTTTCCTATAATATTCTCCTCCTCGGTCTGAGCGCACTACTTTAATCTTAACATTATGCTAATTTTCTACCTTAGCCTTAAAAATCTTGAACTTTTCTAGTGCTTCAGACCAGTCATTGACCGCTTGGCACTGGTATTTGTTCTGTTTCTCCTATTATTCAACAGATCTGTCTTGAGTCTTGACATGGCTAACCATATTATTCTATGGAAACCTGGAAGCATATCAGAGAGACCGGGCCGTAAACACGGCCTTGGTCCTTCACCAAATGAAGTTAGCATTACCTGAACAAAATGGGCATTGCTGCAGCTGTGGACGGTATTTGTTACTTTGGGTATTTGATTACTTTAACTGATGGTCTTTTCCGATCACTTGGAAGGTTTCTGATGCTTTTCCGATCACTTGGAAGGTTTCTGATGGCTTTGTCTTATTCAGTCCACTGTATCTTCAAAGTGCCTATTACAAGGACCTTTGGATAAACACTTCCTTCAGATTTCCTAGATTATTCAGTCCATATATACCTTCTGTGGCGGTTAGTGGTAGCTGAATCTTTTCAACCAGCAGCATAGATTGTTTTAGATATTGGACCCAGCCGGCACATCCAGTACTGAGTCCAAACTATCTTGCTTTAGATATATAAAGTGGTTGCAGAACAAGAAATTCTTCCAGGCCAAACTAGTAGTATTTTAAACAGTTATTCAGTAAACGTAGTTGCCTGATCAACAGAAGCAGACTGCGAAGGTCACCTCGCAGCCCAAAGCTCTGTGGAGATGGAGGGGGTAAGATCTCCTGGAGGAACCTGAGAAAGATTCCAGAATCAAAAACCTGTAATAATTAAAGATCTCAGTGAGTTCAACATATTAACAAGGGCATCAATCCATGCAAATCTTCAATTTGGTCAGCCCTTTTACTAATTCAGATCTGGTGTGTTCTCTGGCATTCCGATAATGGATAAAGTTTGAATCCATTCCATACTATCGAAGCAATCAGGTATCACCGTATCAGTGCACTGGGATCAAATACCGGTAATCATTCTCTCTTGTTATCCTTTTAGAACCAGCAATCAAATGTGATAGGCGTAGCTTTTGCAATATCGTCTGCCTAATGTCCAGTGTTTCCAATTCCTTGAGGTCTCCAATTTTCTCCGGTATTCTCATGGCGTGAGTTGTTTCTCAGGCCCAAGAATCACAATAGGAATAACTTGCACATGTTGTTGAGGCGAGTTTTTTCTCAGACCTTAGCAGCCTTCTAGATCAAGAACTCTTTATCTAGTACTACAAAAGTGAAGGACAAACTGTAACTGTCAACATCTCCAAATGTAGTAAAGGATGTAGCTTGAAATAGCTGCCTGCTACTCTAGCATGTTCTTTCACACTGATAGTATTATGAGCTGAGCTGATGAACAGTGCATGAGGAATTCCTACAAATTGTTCCCTGATTATTGCAGTAAAATTTCCTCCATTGACTTCGATACTACCACCTGCAACATCATATCATGGACACGGCATGTCCTGATCGTGGTCATGCTTCTTCCACACGTGTTACCACCTGTGCATGTAGCTCTTCTCCGCTTCATAAGCATAGAACATCGAATAGAGTAAATCCTTCGTCACCGGGTAGAGCAGATTACTCACCGTGACATGAGAACTCGCTCGGCATCAAAAACCATGATGAGTGGTTATGATATTAAGTTATCATGGTCCGAGGCCATAATGGTATAACCACCATCGGGTAGATAGCCGGGCAGCGTCGGCCGGTAGAGATGGGATATAGACTTAGATTGGGAAGAAGAACATCAGAAAGGAGATTAGATTAATTCTGATTCATTGTTTAATCTGAATGACAATACAATCCATCCTTATATAGACAGAGGGAAGGACATTCGCTGTAAGTATGATATCTTTTGTAGATTAGTTTTATAAACCTTTTGATTTATTCACGAGACGGGTTTTACCATCAAATCGATCTAAATCGGCTTAGAGGCTGATTTTGATCTCTAAATCGACTTCATTAGCCGGTTTTGATCTTATAAACCTATCTCGGTGAGGAGAGGTGGTTGATATTCTATAACACTATAAATCATTAGGTGATTCACGTGTTTGAAAAAAGGCACCAACACAAATTGACAACTCCATTACGAAACCGATGTATTCAGCTTTGTTACGGCCAAATATTTTCTAATCTACAATTTTAATTTTAAGTCGTCATCGTATTATGTTTCATCAAATCGAGGCTTTCGGCCGCATGGCCTTTATTAATCTATTGATTTATTGCTTCACTATTGCCTGCGACCGCCACCATCGCGTTGTCTTTTCGCCGAGACGATTTGTGCAGCGACGTAACCGCATGCGCGCCGATCGATCGACCAGGGCGACCGATCGGGTTGTGCACCGACCAACACCACGCAGCCACGTGCACACGCAAGGACTGCCTGTTAGTTCCGGCTGAAGCTGCGGCTTAAATAAGCTACACGTAAAACGAAAAATATTATTATTATGTAATTAATTAAGTATTTATTATTAAAAAGTTAAAAAAATAAATCTATTTGTTTTTTAAGTTACTTTTATATAGAAAATTTTTATAAAATATACACCGTTTATCGTTTTAAAAAACGTGCGCGTGAAAAACGAGAAAAATAAGTTAGATGAAGTAGTGGGAACGAACAGGCCAGGAGCAATTTTATCGGTCTCCTCTACGTGCACACATTGACCGAGGACAATAGGAGCAGTAGCAGTGTAGAAGATTGGATTACAGAGAAAAGATCTCTGCTTCATTGCTCATACGTTCGCCAAGAAAAGAAAGAAAAAGAGAGACCGAAGCCTCAGATCGACCTGCTAGTAGTGGTCACCAAATTAATTTCCAGTGAATTTGCTTGGTGCACACACCAAACGTACCAAGACAAGTTCAAGCCGAGTATTAATTTATTCGGTCAAAAGATTTCGGTCATGATCAATATGGCCGAATTAATCAAGCAACATCTTTACCATCCATGGCAAGCGGGAACGAGATCGACAGCATGCTCACCATAAAGGACTTAATCGAGGAGGAGCAGCACGAGATCGAAGCACAAAAGGCAGAGATAGAGAGAACCATGCTCACATGCTTCGTGGAGACTGATCAAGGCGTCATCAAAAGGAACGTGCCACCACCAACAATCATGCCAAAGGAGGTAACCCCCAATCCGTTCGATCTATCCCACGCTATTTAAGAATGTGCTGCATGATGTATAGATGCATCTATCAGTGCTCATAAGGATAAATTTGATGATACTTTATATAATGCTTTTGATAGTAGATTAAATAATATCATTAAGTAAATTGGCTCCATAATGGCCAATTCTCAATTGTCTAATATTATCCCTAGTTTTGTCCCTGTACAACACATCTACGATACGATTGATGGATCAACGGGTATCCGCATGATCGATTACGCAGGAATCAACTCTTCTGAAAATTTGACCACTAGTCAGATCGGGCTTCATGTAGCTAGTCCAACCGTACCCACAGCCAGTCAAACTACGCCCCTCGTTACCCGTCAAACCGGGATTCCCCACAGTCAGACCGTGACCTCCATGGCCGGTCTAACCGCATCACTGATCACCAGTCAGATCGGACCTTGGGCCGGTCAGACCGGGTATCAGGCCGGTCAAACCATGCTACCTATAGCTGGTCAGACCAATGCTTTGGAGCCTTTTCAAGATTTTTATGTCACGACTAACGGTACTATTTTTAATAGTTATGTGCATCATGTTAGTACTGATAGCCCTATTATTCAACCCATATATTCAGTAGGTACCAATGGTCACTGTGAGCCAATCTCTAGCCATGGTTTTGATGGATCAACACAAGATGCGCTCTATGGCCAGCAGTATTATGTTGCACCGCTACCTCTTAGGCCACAAAACCATCAATAAAGGCCTAAGAACATAGAAGAACGGGTACATGCCATAGTTAGAGAAGCTTTTAGAATTGAGCCAAAGAATAAGGCTAGTCAAAAGCCTTATCCTAATTATTTTGATACAATTCCATATCCTTATGGTTTCAAAACACTAGAATTCGTAAAATTCAGTGGCAAAGATGATATAACTACATGGGAACATATAGATCAATTTCTAGAGCCAAAGTTCTAGAGAATAGTAGTTTGCCTACTAATTCTATTCACACTTGGGCACAATTAGAACCAAAGTTCCATGCTTATTTTTATACTAGAAAAACTAAACTTTGGATATCTAATTTAACATTGATTAAACAACAATGTGATGAGTCTATGGATAATTATATTAAGAGGTTTATGGACACTAAAGACCGATTGTCTACTTTGACGCTTACTAATAAAGAATAGTAGATTTGGCTTTTGATGGATTACTCGGCCCTATTAAAGAAAAATTGAATGGCCAGGTATTTCTTGATGTTAGTCAATTAATACAAAAAGTTCTGGCTCAAGAACGTCAAGTTGATGATAATAGTTCGCATTTTAATATGAGTGATGATGCAAAAGCAAATATAGCTGAATCAAATGACGGTTCGGATTGCATTATAAATAATGGCGAAGTATCTTTGTCATCAAAGATCAAATCACAGATCGGTCATATGAGTGTTGACGAAGAGATTGACAATGTCTTGCGAGGTAATGATAAAATAGAGTTCAAAATAGCCATGCATACACAGGAAAGGCCATATCCTGAACATATAGATTCGGTTCCATACCCGCAAGGATTTGAGGTGCCTGACTTCATAAAACTCATAGGTGAGGACAATACGACTACTACTGAGCATATTGTCCAATTTAGTGATCAATTGTGGAGAGGCCGGTAGCAATGATATGTTGAAAGTAAAATTATTCCCTCTTTGTTTGTCAGGTATTGCATCTGCATGGTTTAGTTTACTTGCTCCAAATTCAATTTCTACTTGGTCGCAAATTGAGCACAAGTTTCATGATTATTTTGGAGATGCAAGCTTAACAGAGCAAAGATTGGTTATTGATTTATCGGTCGCTTGCAAGAGTATTTGGGTTACACTTATGGATAAGATCGAAATTGCTAAGAATCCTCTCCCTCTTGCTCCTATATGTTTTGACAACAAGAAAGTTTTTATTCGGCCAAGTCAAGCTGAATCTACAAAAGGAAAAAATGTCATAATTGGGGATCCTCAGTCCAAGATGATTAGACTCAAGAATGCCAAGGCCGAAGATCGTAAAGTTAAAAAAGATGAACCATTTAGTTCCAATAAGAGTACAAAACCAAAGCTCACATTTGAGATGCTTATGGCTAAGTACAAGAAGGAATTGGCCAACCAACAATTCAATGGTCGGCCTAATAATTCAAAACGACCAAAATCACCTCCTAGGGAGAGATTTGATCAAATGTCAAAGCAATCGGAGCCATCAACAGTGCAAGCTTGATGTGAACCTCCATTTGACGCGATGGTATCCATGTCCAATACCGCCACCCGGTTGTTCTTTTCCATACTTCATGCTGTGGATGTCTCTATAGACAATATTGTTTCCATACTTATTGCATATGTCATTTCATCTAGGATAGGCGAAACCACCAAGGTCAGTACCAAGTTATTCAGTTAACTCGCCCGTTCCAAACAAAGACCATTTCTATACTAAGAATCGGTCTGGTGAATCAAAAGTGAGAAAGGTGAAAAAGGTGTGGGTGAAGAAGGAAACCAAGATTCCAGAGGTAGTTAATGTCAAAGTAGGGTCAAATAAGGTCCCAATACCTTATGGAGATGTTGTAGAGGCAATACAAGTCGAGAAGACCGAAGCCAACAAATCAACCATCGACACTGCCGGTTTGACTAGGCCTCGAGGCCGGTCCAACAAGACCTGTCCAGAGCCAAACTAGCCAAGCCAAACGGACTAGCTGCGAGTGCGACCAGGCCTCAAGGTCGGTCTGAAGGAGTATGCGTAGGCTACGATAGTGGAAAACAAAACTGTTCTACCACGCACACCAGGACATCATGCAAGAGAGGGATCATGAATCGTTACCACTAGACGCGTAGTGCAGCAGAAGAAGGGTTGGAGAAGCCGGTCTAACCACGTGCGCGTCGAGGTAGTAGTGGAAGTAGTCGATCTCTGCGAACAGACTGCAATGATCATATTTGTTCCTCAAATGATATATGATCAGGGATCATTTAGAAATAGCAACATTTGATATTAAGAGTCTCATAAATAAGTCACGTACTCCTTAATAAATAATGATAATGTCTATTTCAAGGAACAAATCAATACATTATAAACATAGCATGTGATATATATAACATCTCCATGTTGTCTCTAGGACATATCACTAACAGTCTCCTACTTGCACTAGAGTCAACCATGTAGGTATCTAATACCCATTGCCCTAGTGTGAGCCTCATGCTTTGGCTGGGGAAGCGGCTTTGTCAACGGATCTGCAATGTTCAAATCCGTTTGTACTTTGCATATCTTTACGTCGTCTCTCTCCACAATCTCGCAGATGAGATGAAAACGTCGTAAAATATGCTTGGACTTCTGGTGAGATCTAGGCTCCTTGGCTTGCGCAATGGCCTCACTATTATCACAGTAGAGGTCCATTGGACTGAAGACACTAGTCATCACACCAAGCTTGGAAACAAATTTCTTGATCCAAACAGCTTCTTTAACAGCTTCAGAAGCTGCAATGTACTCGGCTTCCGTTGTAGAATCACCAACCGTCTCCTGCTTGGAACTCTTCCAGCTCACCGCACCACCATTTAGGCAGAACACAAATCCAGATTGCGATCTGAAATCGTCTTTGTCAGTTCGGAAGCTAACATTAGTGTAACCATTTACAATGAGCTCTTCTTCACCTCCATAGACAAGGAACACATCTTTAGTTCTTCTCAAGTACTTCAAGATGTTCTTTACAACAATCCAGTGACATTTACCTGGATCTGATTGGTATCTACTCGTAGCACTTAAAGCATACGAGACATTTGGATGTGTACAAAGCATGGCATACATAATGGACCCAATAGCCGAAGCATATGGGATCGTATTCATCTTATCCCGCTCATCAGATGTACTAGGACACTGACTCTTGCTAAGATTTATACCATGTGACATAGGTAGGAAACCATTCTTAAAGTCCTGCATGTTGAACCTTTTCAACACCTTGTCAATGTATGTATCTTGACATAATCTAATTAGCCTTTTTGATCTATCTCTATAGATCTTGATGCCCAGAATGTATGCCGCCTCTCCTAAGTCTTCATATAGAAACTATTTTTCAATGAAGACTTAACAGATTCGAGCATAAGAATGTCATTTCCGATCAGTAATATGTCGTCTACATATAAGATCAGAAATACAAAGTGCGCTCCCACTAGCCTTTTTATAAACACAAAGCTCTTCTTTGTTCTTGATGAAACCAAACCCTTTGATCACTTCATCAAAATGAATATTCTAACTCCGAGACGTCTGCTTTAATCCATAAATGGATCTTTGCAGCTTGCATATCTTTTTAGCTGATTGTGGATCGACAAAACCCGTGGGCTGTGTCATGTACACATCCTCACTCAGATTTCCATTAAGGAAAGCTGTTTTGACATCCATTTGCCATATTTCATAGTTGAAATATGCAGCAATCGCTAGAATGATCCGAATAGACTTTAGCATTGCGACGGGCAAAAAAGTTTCGTCATAATCAACACCTTGAATTTGTTTGAAACCTTTGGCCACCGATCGTGCCTTATAGATGTGAACATTTCCATCCATGTCTATCTTTTTCTTGAAAACCCATTTGCACTCAATGATTTTAACACCATCAGGTGGATCAACCAAGTTTCAAACTTGATTACTATGCATGGATTCAATTTCGGATCTCATGGCTTCAAGCCATTTCTCAGAGTCTGGTCCCACCATCGTTTCTTCATAGGTCTTAGGCTCATCGTTATCTAACAACAACATGTCTCTTTGTTGAGTAGTCAAGAACATGTACCTCTCAGGTGCACGACGTGACCTCTCTGACCTACGTGGTGCCAGTGTGTCTACAACAGGCCCTTCAACACTTTGTTCATCCTGCTGTGGTTCTGTAGGAGCTGAAACATTTTTAGATGTTTCTCGAATTTCTTCGAGTTGCACCGTTCTCCCACTATCCCTTCTTGAGAGAAACTCTTTCTCTAAAAAGACACCATGTCGGGCGACAAACACTTTGCCTTCATGTTGATTATAGAAGTAATATCCTTTTGTTTCCTTAGAATACCCAACAAAGAAGCATTTGTCAGACTTAGGAGCAAGCTTATCAGATTGCAAACGTTTTACATAAGCCTCACATCCCCAAATCTTAAGGAAAGACAAGTTAGGACGTTGTCATGTCCACGCCTCATATAGTGTCATTTCTACTGACTTTGATGGAACTCTGTTTAGTGCGAACACGGCTGTTTCAAGAGCGTATCCCCAAAAAGACAATGGAAGATCATTTTTGCTCATCATGGATCGCACCATATCTAATAAGGTACGATTTCTCCGTTCAGATACCCCATTCCACTGAGGTGTTCCTAGTGGAGTCAACTGTGGAATAATTCCACAATCTTTCAGATGATTGCCAAACTCATGGCTCAAATACTTGCCTTCACGATCAGATCGTAGAAACTTAATTGTTTTGCCTAAATGATTTTGTACAACATTTTGGAATTCCTTGAACCTTTCAAAGGATTCAGACTTATGTTTCATTAGGTACACATATCCATATCTACTGAAGTCATCAGTAAAAGTTATGAAGTACTGAAAACCACCTCTAGCTGTTGAGCTCATTGGTCCATATACATCAGTATGTATGAGTGCCAATAAGTCACTTGCCCTTTCACCTTGACTGGTGAAAGGTGCTCTTGTCATCTTGCCAAGTAAATAAGATTCACATGTCTCAAATGATTCAAAATCAAATGAGTGTAGAAGACCATCTCTATGGAGCCTCTTCATGCGTTTCTCATCTATGTGACCCAAGCGACAATACCAAATAAACGTGGGATTCAAATCATTAGGATGTTGCCTCTTTGTATTAATGTTATAGACCGGTGCCCCTTCAAGATTTAGAACGTATAACCCATTCACAATAGGAGTATGACAATAGAACATATCTTTAAAATAAAGAGAACAGCCATTGTCCACAGATCTTAAGTTATAACCTTCTGCTTACAAATATGAAGCAGAAATAACGTTCTTAGAAAGAGATGGAACACAATAACAATTACTCAATTTCAAAACTAATCCTGAAGGTAAAGACAATGGCATGGTGCTAATAGCCACCGCAGCAACTCTTGCTCCATTGCCAATGCGAAGATCCACTTCGCTCCTTCTCAAACTTCTACTTCTTGTTAGCCCCTGCAATGATTTGCATATGTAAGCAACTGATCCGGTATCAAATACCCAAAAATCAGTAGATGAAGTAGCAAGATTGATCTCTATAACATTTATACCTGCAGTGGAAGTCGCACTTCCCTTCTTCTTGAGATCCTCCAAGTACTTTGGGCAGTTCCTCTTTCAATGTCCTGATTCCTTGCAGTAAAAGCAAACTGCATCAGGAGCAGCGCCCTTCTTGTTTTGCTTGGCCTTGGATCTGCTCGCGATCTCATCGGGAGTTAAATTTCTCTTGACCGTGCATTTCTTGACATTGGGCTTGCCCTTGTCTTTCTGCATCATCATCACATGACTGGTGCTTTTCTTAATGGTTTCCTCGGTATTTTTAAGCATCCCATGTAACTCAGCCAAGGTCTTGTCCATGTTGTTCATGTAATAGTTCAATATGAATGGCTCAAAACTCGGAGGGAGCGACTAGAAAATCACATCAATAGCCAACTCTTGGCTAAGGGGAAAACCAAGCTTTTTCAGACTCTCAATGTAGCCAATCATCTTAATCACATGAGGGCTGACGGGATTCCCTTCCGCAAGCCTGCACACAAACAAGGATTTTGAAGTGTTGAACCTCTCAGCTCTTGCTTGGTTCTCAAACATACCACGCAACCCACAATGATATTGTAAGCATTTGTGTTATCATATTGTTTCTAAAGCTCAGAGGATATTGTGGCAAGCATGAGACAACTCACATCAAGGGAATCATTCGTGTGCTTCTCATAAGCTCTCCATGCAGCCACAGAAGCATTATTAGGCAAGTTCTCGGGAAAAGGAGTCTCAAGGACATACTCCTTGCGCTCTTGCTTAAGAACAATTCTCAAGTTGCGATACCAATCCATAAAGTTCGTTCTATTGAGTTTTTCTTTCTCAAGAACAGATCGCAAATTAAAATAACTGGATGTTGCGTTAACTGACATGATCTACAACATAAGAATATGCAAAGTTTAGCACTATGTTTATGTTCATCTTTTATTAAACTATTTAACAAAAGACTCCCACTATGTGTTTTGCAACAAAACTCCCTCTAAGTTACATAGTGGGTCAAGATCCTCATTTCACTAATTCCTAGAGAGTTTTGGCATCACGGCTAGAAAACTGGTAACATGGGTAAGCAACACATTGTTAATCACATCCCTATGTGACTCTTGCTTGTTGAGTGGCATCACTATGCCCCAGCCCCAACCTGTGCCCCAAGATCCAAAACTGTTCTGATGACCTTGTTAAGTAAATCAAATGCTTCCGCATGTAGATGTCCGACATCTACCCCAAATAATGATGATAACCGACTGCATCCTACTTTGGTAGGCCTACAATATGATGATCATTATCTTTTGGTGCAACATATGGAATGGCATAAACACCTAATTTTTATTATGAGGGACTCTATCCTACCATAGCAACATATCACATATATAATTGCATAAGAGTAAGATAGAAAACATCATAGATAAACACACATATATGTGAATTACTATGGCCCAAAAGGATGGTGATCCCCATCTCCATGTACGTGTAGATGATCTTCATCCTCCACATCTCTTCTTTGGGTCACCATGGTTGAAAACTTGTAACCTCAAGTCTAGGCTACTACCTACAATAGCTAGCAATTGAAGATTGCAAGAATGGATTCAAGCATTAAGGTCGACACACAGGTCGTTAAATACAATTAAGACAGCTAACAAAACCTGAAAAATCATGACACGCAGGTCATGAACGAATGTTACATGCATCATATACATCTCATACATTCCAAATAAGCTATAGAGCCATACTAATTCACATCATTCCCTGCAAAAACAAGTTAGACGTAGAATCGCATTCTACCTAACGATGTGAACCCATGACACTATACAAGGGGGGTTCGCACGGCGGTCCCGCTAACCACCTTATGCCGATCCGAGACAATCTCCAGGACTCTAGTTTTTCCACTGGCCTAGGGCTATCAGATCCATAACCTACTAGAATTCGGCATAACCTACCTTATGCCGATCCGAGACAATCTCCAGGACGCTAATAGTGTTATGATCCGCGCCTCATCTAACCCCTATTTATGGATTGATCTTATCAACCCGTGCCTTCATCGATCCATCACATGAACCGACTAATCTAGACTGCAATAGATCTAATCTACAATTCCCGCATATCAACATATGCGATGATCCAGATCGCAAACTACGCAAGATGGCTCTGATACCACTGAAGGAGTACGCGTAGGCTACGATAGCAGAAAATAAAACTTTTCTACCATGCACACCAGGACATCATGCGAGAGAGGGATCATGAATCGTTAACACTAGATGCGTAGTGCAGCGGGAGAAGGGTTGGAGAAGCCGGTCCAACCACGCGCGCGTCGAGGTAGTAGTGGAAGTAGTCGATCTCCGCGAACAGACCGCAATCAACCACACCACGAGCAGATCTATACAGCGTCGATGCCGATCAACACTGCAACGAGCAGCGCCTCCACCGGTATCCACACGTCCGGGGCTAGAACGCCGATTGCGAGTGTACTAGCACTCGTGAGTGGCTAGGGTTTGGCTCGGGAGGTGGCGGCTAGGGTTTGGCTCGAGGTCAACCGAAAACGTCAATCTCCTCGGCCCCTTGCCTCCCTATATATAGACCTCCTCACTTGGGCCTCGTGGACCGAGACCCAATAAGAGTCTACTTGGATCTCTATCCGAATCGAGCCCATATTCGAATCACATTCGAATAAGTGTTCCAACCCATTAAGCGTGCGACCCTGTAGGTTCACGTATATTTTATCGTGACCCGAAAACGCCTTTCTGGTCACTCTATTAATAGCAGCCTCTAGTAAGGCATATTAGCCCCAAAATATACGTAAAGATCATATCGGCTAAACCTGTAATGTCCTCATATACAAATCCCTTTGCCTCACGATATCGATTGAGCTCAAGGCGAGACTTGTGTCATCCTCTTAATAGCTCAATCACTCTCTCGATCCTGTGATGGATTACAAACTTGTGATTGACACCTCAATCACCCTAGCATGGCTATGCACTTCCATAATCCATTACATCGAGGGGCCCAGAGATATCTCTCCCGTAAGAAGGGACAAATTCTATCTTGATCATTCACATCCCACTACATGTTTCATAGCAAACCCAAAGACCACTTTTATGACTACCCAGTTATGGAGTAGTGTTTAGTAGTCCCAAAATAAGCTACTACGTATGTTGGGAACCATGATGATCTTAAGTCTAACGACTCTACATAAACACTACTTGAGACTAATTGATGACACATGAAATCTCTACAGTATCTTATGGTGGGTCTATCCAATATATGTTCACTAACATATGTCCATATTATCAATTTGGTATCTCTATACCATGATCCATGAGACATGATCATCAATCAATACATATGCTGATGTTAGAATCATATTTGTTCCTCATATGATATATGATCAGGGATCATTTAGAAATAGCAACATTTGACATTAAGAGTCTCATGAATAAGTCACGTACTCATTGATCAATAATGATAATGTATATTTCAAGGAACAAATCAATACATTATAAACATAGCATGTGATATATATAACAACTCCATGTTGCCTCTAGGGCATATCACTAACACGGTCCGACCGGGGCTATCTAGAACTAGATGGACTAAACATCGGTCTGACCGAGTCTCAAGTTAGGTCAAACCAGAGCCAGGGTCGGTCCGATCGGCTTGACTGACAGACAATAGGCAAAAAAGAGGAAAGAGGATGTAGGAGCTTCAGCTATGAATAAATTAAACTCCTGGAACTCAACCACAGCTAAAGTCGGCACCTTCTGGCTTATCCCACTGCCAAAAAAGGAGGCTACAACGTCTTCAGGCCCAAGAACAAAAGGAGAAAGAGGCCGAAGACGCAAGAGATGTAATATCAAATAAATTAAAGCCTCAAACAATACCTAAGCGAGTGTGGGGGGTCTAGGGTAACAAAGGTTGAAAGACCGGTGATTTCCCTAAGTGATGGTAAATCCGATTTGTCAAAAGCGTCACCGGCTATTAGAGATGATTCTCCTCCACTTGATGCTATGGATATTAATACAGTGTCATCTTGCCTTCAAAATCGAGCACTAACAAAAGCCGATTTTGCTTAGGGGCAAGACTTCAACATGCTAGTGAGCATATCAAGAGAAGTGAACAACGAGGAGCACAACATAACAACTTTGGGAGCCGCCATTTGTTGGATGCTAAGGCAAGGTATGTGTTTGTTATATTTATCATTGCATTATGCATATGTCGAGTTAAAAAAATTACTTGTCATCTAGCACATGTATTTTTGCTTGTTAAATCGATATTATTAAGTACATATTACGAAGGCCAATTCAAAGTGGTAAAATTGGCAAAGTTGCTATATGCTTTAATTAAATATGATTTGGCTTATATGCGTTTCAAATCTATGAAAGGCTGAATTGTATATGGTTCATTATAGATCACCATGTTAATATGTTTTATTGATATTACACCATGGAAACTTTGTTTCTCCGTAACTCGGCTTATATGAATAGCCAATGTATTGGTTTTGCTCTACTATCACCTAGAAATGTTATTCTTGCAACATTGGCCTTGTTAGAATATTTTGTAACCATGCTTGAGCCGAATGCTTACATTTGCAATTGTTAGAATTCATGCATGTGAGACATACGACTTTGGTGATTCATTATTAATCATGTATCAAGTGAATGGGATTGTTTAGTGCCTTGTTGTTTCTTTGAATAGCCACTGGATTAAGTATCTAGACGTAGTAGCTTCTTCATACATTTACAATTTTTCATATGTCTATGAGAGAAGTACGCAGGACAATGGTTCGAAACAACAAGCATCTGGTTATGAAAGTAGGAAATGGAAATTTCACTTATTATAGAAGCTGATGCTTGATTGTAACCAATGGAGTAGAATTGGGGAGGTAACTTTAGACCAGACCGGTCTAACCGCAACTACATGGCCGGTCTAACTGCAACTATATGGCTGGTCCGATCGATGCTTCACTACCAATCTGGCTGATGCTTTAATACCGGTCTAACCGCGGCTTCATTGCCGGTCTAACCGGGCATATGGATGATCCGACCACAACTTTTAGGCCAGTCTAACTAGGGATTGCAGCCCCCAGTAAATAGCTAGGAGGCATGAGCTCAAAAGTAATCAAATAGTCGAATTGATTGTTTAAAATTCGGTTAATGCTTCAAGAATTCGGGTTAGCAGTTGGAGGATTTCACTAGTTGAATAGTTTAGAGATCTAACCAAGAGTGTTGATCAAAGAGTTCGGCGGTAAGCGTTTGAGTACACTTAATAGATAATTACATCGTTGGACCATAGAAAGAGTGTTTTGAGGTATTTAGATGTTGGTCAATCTGAAATTGCTATGGATAAAGTGCTTTAGGACATTAGTGAAATTTATCAATCGGCTTGGGGGATAATTCATTTTGCCGGTTGACTCTCCTAGGTTGAGCAAGGTGATTTATCAATCAATGACTATAATACATTAATGATGGTAGTGTGACCGATAAACGTTCGAAGGTTATGGAAGAGGTTGAAAAGATGAAAAGAGAAGATCCATACCGAGTTGTGTGAATTGTTCCGAAAAATTATTACTTTGTTGAGATAGTACGAAGAGAACGATTTGCAAGACGCTTAGAAAGTTCATATGACCGATTGATATCCAAATTTGGCACTAAGGAAAAACATATATAATATGGAAGCCAAATTTAGAGAAAAGATCTGAGCCTTTTGTATAAGGCCGATCAGACCGTCTATTGGGTGCCGGTCGGACCGGCCGACTCAATGGTTGAACCGACAACCTGAGTCCAAGTTCCATTAGAGTTTCTCTCGTGTTTTCTTAAGTATGCATGGGGTTTTTAGTCCTAATTGGTATCTAACCTTAGTAGGACGTTGAAAAGGCTCAAGGAACACAAGACCAACCCCTTTATAAGGGCTATGGCCGATTCAATTGATCTCTCTCTTGCTCCCGACAATCAATTAATCGAATCGTTCTATCTTTCTACTTTTTAGCCATGTGTTCTATTTTATTTTTTACCTAGTACTTTAGTTCGTCCATCTTTGTCGATTTGCGCTGTAAATCGTCCGTCTTTACTATGAGAGTGCCATATCCTTTGTAAGTTTGTCCCGTAAACCTTCCGATTCATCCGTGAGACAGGTTTTACCCTCAAATCAATCTAAATCAGCTTAGAGGCTAGTTTTGGTCTCTAAATCGACTATGCTAGCTGGTACTGATCTTATAAACCCATCTTGGTCAGGAGCTTCTCAAGATTAAGGTGGTTGGTAACTCCGTAACGCCTAAATCATTAGGTGAATCCTGTGACCGAAAAAGGCACCAACAGTTATAAACCATTTGCTATGCCTTATTGTCAGAATATGAAGTCTGGGTGACTGGTTGGCTTTACCTTTTTGGTTACTTTGCTGAACAAGATACTCTGAGATGATGCAATTCATTTTCAAGGGGAAAAAAATGGAAAGGGCATCATCTATTGCAGCTGTAGTGTATTTGAATTTTCCCTTTTATTTTCTGCTTTTGCTATTTGTTTATTAAATTGCTATGTAAAGAATACATTTGACTGTTGGATTTGCTCAAGCAGTTGGTTCTGCGACAGTGTGTTGGCCCTCTATTCTCTTGTTAGTACATGGTCTTAATTTAAATTCAAACATTTCTAATTACAGCTGTGTTGCAAAAATACAATGTGGCCTCCAGATCAAAATGCCAAGAAAAACATGCAGTTCAGAAACATTATATTGGCATTCTTTTTAAGTGAAAATTTAGTAACATTACATTGCATGGCTATTACATTGCATTTGTCAGATGATCAATTTGGCTATTACATTGCATTATATCGGTAAGGATTGCCTACTTTACGGATGTCCAATTTCACAATATGTCAATATATAATAAAATTTTACAATTGCCAGTTCATTCTTGGTACTATATTACTATTGAAGAAAAGGTAGCTACGCACAAGTCGCATGTTGCTTTCTTATTGTTAGCACCATGCCTTTGTTTTCCAGGAGCAAGTTTAGCTGCATAATTCTATAAAGATATGAACGCACAATCAAATTTTCTTCAGTTAAATATCATCAAAATGAAACCAATATCGTTAAATGATACTATTAATTTCTATAAATAATTGTTCATCACGGCCATTCGAAAATAGTATATGGATCATCTGGTGATATTTGTTTCAGGCAATATGCTTCGATTAATTTATATTGGCTATTATGTACGCTATATATGCACGATTACTAGTTATATGTGTGTAAAACAACTGCGGTCCACTCTAAAATTAATCCGGATTACACCTCTCCGACCCAATGGAAGGAAGAAAACGATGGCGTCGTGTGGTGGCCCACCGGACGATGTTGAACAGCAAGAAACTAGTGAAGGTCCAGGCCAGAGGCGGCATGGGAGGTTAAATTAAGACTCACCACTTGACAGGCTAATTAACTAATACACCCTTCTATAGATGCTAGATTAGATAGAGATCAGTACTGTAGCAACAATACAAAAGCCCGCAGGACTTGGCTGCTCTCTGTGGTTCCGTGTCGGTTCAGATTTTCAGGCCACGCGCGCGGGACCGGCAGAAAAGAATGGGAGCAGACATGAGCGTGGGAGGCCCGTCAGCGCACAACGGTCATCGCGTTCGTCACGCCCAGGAGCGCCTTGAACATCCTTGATTAATTTCAGTTCATACTAACCCCTTTCCTTCTAAAATACTACCGGTTTACTTGACTTTATAATCATAACCCATTAGCTATAGCGTTAACTTTAGATGATTTACAATGTTATAAGATATTAGTGTTATATTTGTATCATATTTTAAGTAAATTATATATATATATATATATATATTAAATTCGAGATGTCATAAAATTTTAATTTTAGAGAGTAAAATAGGATCATCCAACGAGAAATTCGTAGAGCCACCGCTGGTCATACCACGTAGGCGGCGGCCACACACGCCAGCGAGCTATAGCCGGCCGTCGGGAGTTGCTCGCTGTCGCATTTTCGGTGAGGGTGCAGTAATCCGTACAGACAGACGGCCGGCTTGCGTCCGCGTCAGCGACAGCTACCGCGTGGATTTAATTTTGCGCCTCTGTTTCTTGCTATTGCAGTTTGCTACGAGGGGCACCCGGCGATGCTACGCTTGCGTTGGATTTTTGTGAGGTTAATTTGGATATGTTTTTAGTTTTAATTTATTTTTGGATGTGGTTTATGGACATCAACAAGTAACAGCGTTTTTACATATTGTTATACATCAAATTATATTGTTGTAATATAATTTAGAAGGAGAGTTAAGCGTCACCGTGACAAGCGCTTCCGAGTTTCGAGAGATAGTGCCACTTATTTTGTATTTCTTTAGTTTCATATTCTATTTAAATATTAATTTTTTATTTTATTTTTTGATTACACACGTGCACGCATCACTGCATCTATAACAACATATACACATCGAAAAATACATCTCTAACACACACTTTAACACACTTTAAGAGATAGAGGCCAATACACTAGACTTGGCCAAACGGGCGGACCGGGCCGGCACGGCTCCTGTAGCGGGCCGTGCCGTGCCGGCCCGCGTGCCTCCTCCCGGTCTAAGCACGACACACCCAGACACTAGCAAATACTATAGCTAATACTGTTGCGAACACTATAGCGGGCCGGCCGTGCCCGTGTCGGCCCGCTATAGTCCACGGGCCATGCCGTGCCGGTCCGCCGTGCCGCACTGCCGGTCCAGGCACGGCCCACGGTCACCCGTGCTAGGCCAGCCTGGACATAGTTATTGTAGTATCGTGCCCGAGCCAACCCGACAGGACACGGTCCATTTGAACATCTCTACAATACACATCTAACTTCATTAAAATTCTATTGACAGCCAATAAAATCGTACTAGGGGTACTGACTAAGCTAGCCTTAGGTGCCTAAGGCCCTGTTCGGCAGCGCTGAAGAAGATGGCTTAAATAAGCTGGCTTTTTAACTGCAGGACGCTGGCTTAAATAAGCTGTCCCGCTAGCTTCTTCCGTCCGCGTGCGCAGACGGAGCGGAGTCGTTGCCAACCGGACGGAGCGTCAGTGTGTAGACGGAGAGGTGTCGTTGCAAGCACCGACGGAGCGTCGGTGCGTTCGGATGGAGCAGTGACCGAAGTCTGCGTCATACAGAAGAAAAAATTTACGACTGTGCATCGAGGAACATACGCACATTAAAAAAAATATGACAAATTTTATAAGCAGACAATTTGTTACAAATTGCAAAATAAATACATAAATCTAACCACTTGCCACGTGATTTGCAATCCAGTCACGAATTGTATTCATGCACTCCTCGCTATTTAGCGCATTGTACCGAACGCGGAACGGCGATGCAAGTGGTTCGATGGCCTGTCCATTGTACAGTTGGTTGACATGCATGAAATTGTTGTCTTGACAGTCCACCCCAAAATTATGCAGTGTAAATGCAGACTGTATGATGACAGTCTGGACTTCAATATCGTAGCTTAGGACACCTTTTAGAATGCGCCATCTATTTTTAATTCTCCTAAAAAGCCTCTCAATTGAATTTCTCAGAGATGAATATAGAAAGTTAAACTCTTCATGCAGGCCATCCGGCGCAGGTGTATTACGTCCAACAAACTGGTCCTGGTGGTAGTGTACCTGGGGAAATGGCGGTAGGAATCCCATTCGACAAGGATACCCAGAATCTACGAGAAAATATTTTTCTACAAAACATGACACTGTTGTCAGTACTGATCACGAAGAAATGCAAAAAAACAAGATCGAACTGATACGAAAAGGACCATTGAACTGAAACAGACTTACCAAGCAGGTGTCTAGGAAAATGATATGGATACCCATATATAGCGTTCTGTAGCACACGTTGGTCGTGAACAGACCCAGGCCAACCGCAGTCAAGAAAAATCACCCTTTCATCCCAGCCGGTAACTACAAGAGCATTTCTTGTAGTCTCGTTGTGCCGATTCCTGTACTCAATAGCCCGATGGTTTGGGACTACAACAGGAATGTGGGTTCCATCGACAGCACCAACCGAGTTCTGGCATGGAATGAATCGGTCATCATTCAGAAGCCTGGGATGAACAATACTGAAATTTGGATCAACCGGCTTCAAAATATCGCAGCCATAGCACCAACTGAGTCCAAAACACGACGAAAGTACACCGATACGTCGAGCTGGATCGGACCCATCGGTTGTTTGTCACTCTATTAGCTTGGGGACCTGCCATTGTAAACAAAAACATGCCAAGTACTTCTAAGCTACAAACTTCATTCGTACCTTACAGGTTGTACCGGGTTGTTAGCAAATCATGAAGCCTATTTATCTGGTGTGCAGTGAAGCGGAAAATATGACGGCACTACGCTGGATTTCCCATTGTCTCTAGCATCCAACTGATTCCACTCTGCACAGGTACCCGACGTGGTGCTCTTGTATTGAACCACATAACATGCTCAATAACCTCATCCTCCAAACTGCTGTACGATATCTCATCATCTTCCGTATTGGCGTCATCATAACCATCACTGCTCATGTCTCCGTAACCTAACGATAAAAAACTTCATATATATGATAGGTACAAATTTGAGCAGTACGAAATATATTAGTACAAATAATAAGTAACCATGTAAAAGTGATTGAGCAGTTCTAAATGTCTATACAAATAATAAGTTATACTAGTATGTACGTACAAGACGGTGTGTAACTTGTTAAGATGAAAAATGCATCACGTAGCAATACCATCGTTAGCAAAAATTGCAATAGTTGCATAGTTATTTTCAATTGAAATAACCCAACACCATAATTAGTTCGCACAACGGTAGGTCTTACAAATTGTAAAAAAGTGCATCAATTCATACAAGACAAGAACATAACAATTTGCATTCTACACTAACAATTGCAGGAAAAAGAATCTAGCGTTACACTCAACTAAGGTCAACACTACCCACTCATTTCTGTCCACCCTCATCCTCTCCTCTGGCACCGGAGCCACCGACATCTGCACCCTGGTGGAAATCACCCTTTTCCAAACCCCCAATGCCGAAACCATCTGGACGATAACTCCACTGTGCAAGAGATCCAATAGATGGTCCAAACCCACCCTATCCAGCACCTCCGCCTTGTCCAGCCCTTCCAACCCCTGCACCAAACTCTCCATACCCCGGACCTCCCTAACCTGGGTAATAACCTCCTGGACCAAATCCCCCCATAAAAGGACCATACCCCCACTGCCCTGCTCCTGGAGCAAACCCCCCCTGTCCATGTCCATGTGCAGCACCAAAAAAGCCACCACCAAAACCAGGTTACCCTCCCATAGGACCAGTAGCTCCAATGTTCCCTCCCATCTTCAAGTTGAAACTGTTCTCGATGAAGTGCGCTCGCTCATCGGCATTTTTGCAGTTCTTCAAGAAAAACCCACGATAGTATGGGTCATGGAAGAGATGCATAGCTTTCAGCCATGTAGGGCTCGTGTTGCAGTGGCCATCGGACTCGACGAGCTCCATGTAAGTTTCTGGGCATTTCTCTTGCATCTTCTCCAACCTCTGGGCCCTACTCTCCATGGCCTCCATCCTTAGGTCAGCTAGGCGCTGCAAGGCTGCACCAGCTGATGAGTCTGTGGTAGTTCGTGTTCTCTTGGAAGAGCCACCTGTAGATGAATCTTCAGGAATGCATCTCTTGCCCTTGCCCTTCTTCTGATTGCTTCTGCCTTCAGGAGAGGTTCCTCTGAAAGGAATGTTGGGCAGTGCATCCAGGTCGATTGGGTCTGGACGAGCAGCTTCTTCCTCCTGAGCTGGCTGCTCAGCTGCTGCCCTTGCGACCTGGGAGTGGTCTCTGGTGACTGTCCGTTCACGAAAAACAGCAGTGTGCTCTTCAATGAACCTCAAAGGGGTCTTGCGAAACACAGCAACATCTTTCTTCATCTGCGATCATGTGAGTATTTCAGTTATAGCAATTCAAACATGATGCATGTCCCATAAAGACATGCATAACAGCACTATTGCGGGTAAAGCAGGAGGAAATAAAATAAATAGCAGCAGCAGGAGGAATGGTAGATGGGATAAATTGATTTATATATGACAGTACATATATATGAGAACTACATTTTAGTTTGTGATAGTTGGCATCAATGCAGCAGAGCCGAAGGTGATGTGCTGTGATGGTTTCTTCAAAATGGTGATGTGCTTTTCAAGTTCCACGGAATGGTAAATTGCTGAAATGAAGTACTAAGCACAACTCAAAATGGTTGGCACTACTATTTAGTTCCTGATAGTTGGCAAAAATGTAGCACAACAGAAGGTTATGGTATGTCTTCCAAACCTCAAAATGGTGTAGTGTATTGTAATCTGTACATTTTAAGAATCAACACCAGGTTGTAATTTATCCCGGACATACAGGGAAGAAAGTAATCAGATTATTAATCAAGTGTACACATGAAGTACATGGAAACGAAGTTGAACCATAGTACAACTCTACATTCCTTTATGTCTTGTAAATTCTTCAAGTAATTTCAAAATGTTCATAGCACTAAAAGATGGAATCAGTTCCTGATCACATTAATGAACAACATGCACTGATTCGTTATTCCAGCCAGTGGTCAATAAACATGGTGCAATTAAAATTTAAGACAGTGCTAAATAGCTGAACTGAAGTAGTACACAGAACTCAATATTGCAAACCTTGTCATTACCTATTTTAGACTGCATTCTGAAATGTAGTACTAAACACAACTCACTGACGATGACATTACAGACAATCAGCACATCTCAAGTGAACTATTTGAAAGAGAATAGAAGTTTGTACAACCATATATGACTATGAAATGCTTCTCATTACCAATATAATTTTCAGAATTGCACACATGATAACTAAAATCAGCACTTGCTGATTGTGGGTACTTCAAACACAACCAGTTCACATACACAAATGAAAAAGCCAACAACATTTATCACAGTTCGGCATAACTACATATGCAGTGCATAAACATTCCTTTCATTTTGCATGATGAAGCTATAAATCAGTTCATGACCATATAAACAATCATATAAGCAGAACATTATAGTGCAGTGGTCATCTTTGATTTTCTTATAACGATTGAAATTTGTAAACCGAGAGGACTTACCGAAATCACCTTCTCCCACCACACGTCATCAGCTACAATGGCTTGAGTGGCTGGATCACACCCGAGACCTGTTGCATTTGATTCCAGCCAGCACCCATCGTTTTTTCAATATATCCCAGTAGTTCTTGATTTGCTTCTTGCTAACCTTCTTCCCCCTCCTATCACCCAATTTCTTCGCCAAGTTGATGTATGCCATATTTTTGGGGCAGTTGGAGGTGATGTTACCGGCGGCTATCTCTTCCATGCAACATTGCAGGAAGCAAAGCTGGTTGTCGCTAGACCATGTCACTCGACCCTCGCTCATCTAAGAATTGAAGTCAACACCGCCGCATCACCGGAAAGGTTGCGAAAAATATACTACTGGCTTACCTTAGGGGGACTGCTAGCTGGGATTCAATCCCAGTCGATGCAGCGGAGCACAGTGGAAGGGGTGACGTGGCGGACGAATGACCGCAACGCTTCAGGCGACGGTGCCACGACCTTGGTCAGGGCACGTGCGGCGACATCGATGTCCTCCTCAGTCGTGCAGCTGGAGCGGGCGTCGGACTGCAGCGACACCGACGATCCACTACTGGAGTATAGGGCGGCGGGAGACAACCTCCTGGGAGAGGTGCCTCCGGCTGCTCGACGCTTGATAGGCGGTCCTCCAACTTCCGGATCGACCCCCACTCGGTTCGCCGTTCGCCGTTTGCAACCCATCGTGCCGTTGGAGGCTGGTTCAAATAGAGATGAGAGGAGGAAGAAGACGGACGCACATATCGAAGCTCATCTAGAAAGGGGAATCTTACCCACTGTGCGGCACGAGAGGTGGGGATGCCGACAAGCGGTGCTGGCTCCATCTTCTGGTCGGGAGAGGACGAGGGGAGCAGCGAGGAAGACCGGCTTTCTCCGCCGTCGATGCGCACTCGGGGTCCTCGGCTGCCGCGCCAAGCGCACGTCAGCCCCTGTGCTCTCTTTTTCCCGACCGGCCACCAACGACCGCCCTGGCCCTAACCTCTAGCACCGCCCCCTCCGTGGACAACTGCGCATAGCACGACGGATTGTCGTCGATGCCTCGTGCGGCGTCGTGACCTCGCGAGATGCTCTCCGCAGCCGGGATCTGAGACAACTGCTGAGGGGGAGCTGCAGGTGTTGGTGCCAGGGCCATCGGCCTTCACGCTCTAGACGGCGTCAGGCCAGAAAACGTCCAGGAGCTGCAGGTGTTGGTGCCAGGGCCATCGGCCTTCACGCTCTAGACGGCGTCAGGCCAGAAAACGGCACGTGGACGCAACGGTAAAGTAACCACGTGCGGAGCGAGAGATAGCTCTACTGGTGTGTTTGCAGCTGCGGTCCCGACCTACCGCTTATTTAAGCCACACCTGATAAGCGTGTGCGAACACCGTGTAAGCCAGCTAGGATGACCAGGACACCATCGATCAAAATTCATAGCGACGCTTTTGCGTGGCGCTGACGTCATCCCATCCGATATTACATCAGGGCGTGCGACACAAACTCCATTGGCAGCGATGGCTGGCGAGCCCACCCCCCTGATCCCGCGCGCCGCCCCAGCGCACGCATCACCCGCTCGCCGCCCATTCGCCACCCGCCACGTGTGCAGGCCCCACCCCCTGACATCTCCGTCCTTCTCACCGGTCAGGCAAAACCCACCAACCAAGTCCTGGCCCCACGCGCCGGTGACTGGCGTCAGGCGCGAGGGGGAGGTGTTTTTCACGCGCGGCCCCCCTCCATGTTGCAGTATTTTAAACCGGCTCCCGCCTCTCCCAGCTATCGCCTCCCCCGTCTCCTTCCTCCTCCTCTCCTCGGCCGCCTCGCCTCCTCCGCAATTCCGCCGCCCCGCGCGTGTGGCGCGAGCGGGACGCCCTCTACCGAACTTCCAGGTCCCGGAGGCACGGCGCCGACGGCCTCTTGTATTTCTTTCCCTAGCCTTCTTCCCTCTTTGCGGCATCCTCGCTCGCGCCGCCGGCGAGCAGGTTTGGAGGGGCGCGCGGCGGTCGTCCTCGGTCTCGGGTTGAATCGAATCGAAGGTATTCGTTGTTCTCCCCAAGCCCTTCCTCCTCCTCTACGCCGCTTCATGAGCCGGCGCAGATTGGATGTCCATCCAGACTTCAAGTTAGGCTGCTAATTGCGAGTTTGTAGTTCTCTAGTACAAGTTAGACTTTTATGTTGAAATCATAAGTGCTGTGTTTTAGTCACCAACACGCTATGGACCATTCGTCAGCTTAAAAGAATCTAACGCCATGCTAGAAATCATAAAGACGATAGGGATACGCTGCATACGCATATTTGTCATTTTCCTTCCCTTCAGGTTATTAAATTATTTTTCAAATCGTGTAGGGAATGACTGGCTGTAGAAGAGTCCAAGCCTCCGGCTATCATCTTTACTGCCCTGCTTGGAATTGCCTGGATAGCTGGATTGCAAGCTTGTGTCCACGTTAATGTCTTGTTCTTTTCGAGGTGAATGCCCAATTTATATTTGTTTTTTCCCTCATCCGTTCAGTTCCCATTTGAACAGATTTAGTGCTAATCGTCTGTAGAAAGAGTATGCCGGATATTATTTTTCCTTTTTTTGGGGGGTCATCAGCAATTGCGCATTGAAAATTTTTTTTCCAAAACGACCAGAATATCCTTGTCTTTTTTCATTGTTTCATATTCACTAAGGCCATGCATGAATTCGACACTTGCCCCTTCCACATAGAACATGGCTTCTTTAATTGAGATGGATGAATGCTTTTTTTGTAACATTTTGAGTTGTGCCATTTCCAAACGGAACTGTTTTTGCAGCATTGTTTTGTAGCGAGCAATTAAGTGTTATTTTTGTGGACATAGTGGTGTTCCGGAGCTAATCAGCCATTTCCTTTTTTACATGTATTTGTAAAAATCTGATTTACCTGCAACAAGTATGTATATCCTGTTTTTATTCTGTAATAAAAGATGCAGTGGTAGAGTATTATTATGACGCTAGAAATAGAATAGAATAAATATTTACAACTTTTTATAACTATAATTTTTTGGGAATTTCTTTTCAAAGCATACTCAGTAGTCAGTAGCTGTCTTTTTGGCTTGCAGACTGTTGTGGTGGTATATCAAATCATCAATTGTTTGTTCTTTGCAGTTTAGGTATTCAGTGAATATTCAGCATAGGAAAGTTGCTTGATTATTGTCAGAAGTGATAAATAACTTCAGCCTGTTCATGATTTCAGTATCAACATGGGCTGGAAACGGAAGACACATCATGGAGGACCATGCCATCAAGAACAATCCTGTCCTTCGCATGGTACCGAATTGTTTGCCATAGACGAGGAGGTTTCCCATCTTACTAGGCTTAAATCTGAACCATGTGAGAGGACTCGTGCATCCCTTTACGCTGGAAAAAAGAGGCCTATCTCAACATTCAAGTTGTTGTCAGGGAGAGAATCCAACTGTTCAGGGATTGGTAGATTCTCTTCAGCTGATTGCTCTTATGCTCTTGGGAAACACCTACCAGTAAAAGGCCCATGGTGTGTTGATGACATGGACAGTGAAGCATACATATCTCAATTCTCTGCAGACGGTTCCCTTCTCATTGGTGGGTTCCGGGTATGTCATTGTGCTATTATAGGGAAAATTATAACCAATAACTACATGATTTTAGCTTTTGTTCTTATACCTTGGCTAGGAAAAATTTGTGATATGGGTGACTGACAATCCTCTTTATGCCAAAAACAAATCAGGGTAGCCATATCAGAATCTACAATGCTGAGAAAAAGTGGATGATACATAAGGACATAACCTGCAAAAAGCTACGTTGGACAGTTTCAGATATTGCCCTTTCACCTGATCAGCGATATTTAGTAAGACTCTTCTGCATTGGTTTCATTCTTCCTTTTCTTTTGTTGCCTAGAGAAACTGCCTTCTGCATGCTGTTTACTCATTGGGCATCTAGCTAACTTACTCTTTTCAGGAGAACATATCTGATTTCATTTTTCCTAAATAAAATTCTGCATCAATCTGCTTGAATAATATTTATGACAGCCAGATTATTTTTAGTAACTGTGTTTTGTTTTTCCCCTTCATATATAGAGACGGGCCTTTTGTTTGGGTATTGCAAATTTGAACCATGTTATTGTGTATAAAGAAAAGATGAGTGTTTTCTAGTATGTTAGAATAACATATTTGATTCCTTGATATATAAAATTTGCAGCTTACCACCTTCAAAACCGATGCAATCTGCAGCTTTCATAAGCATTTTGGCTCCATCGTTGTCCTTGTTATGTACCCTATGCACAAGATGGATTCTGAGTTATTCAACATTTTGACTTCCCTTTAATTTTTTAAAAATGAAGTCAACAGCAATATAGACCATGAAAACTTGCTTGGTGCCCAGGGAATTGGTGGCCTCATTAGGGGATCTACCATGTTAGATTTATAAATTCCAAAACAAATCATGGGTGTACTTACTTAGGTCATCAGTTCCCTGGGCACGAAGACTGTACTATATGAACCATAGCTTTAATTTATTATAGTCCATTATGGTTATACAATTACACTTCATATATACCATCACAGAATTGTTGCTTATGTTTGTATATCCTGGACTTTTTCTGGTAGCATGTCCCTACCGAGTTTATGATACATGTGTTGTTTGAGAAATGAGAACCGAGTAAGATTAGATAAACTCACTACTACATGTATCTTTTCAACTTTGCACTTTTTTATTTTCTTTCACCAGCTTAGAAGTATTTACAAGAATTCTTCCTATAATTCGTAACAAGCCACCCTTCGCTGTCTCACTAAGTTCATGAAGTTACACTTGAGACTAGTTCAGGTCTCCTTGTTTATTTGTTTCATCTCATTAACTAAGTGTTACTCGTTCCTTTTGCAGGCTTATTCCAGTCTGTCACCTATCGTTCATATGGTAGATGTCCAGAACACTATGAGAGAATCACATGCCAATATTACGGTACGTCCTCTAATGATAACAAAAATTAGGAAATTTTGGAGTCTATTCATATCCTCTTTGCAGCATGTGCTGACTCCAGAGGCACTTGAAAAATCATGTCATGGTTCTACTTTTATTTAAAAACTCTAGAGGTGTTTTTATTTGATAATAAACATTTATAGATAATTAAAAACTACAACCTTTGGAGTCGTGGTGCTTTCTGGTTAGTGTGCAAACTTAAAAAAAAACTAACACTGATACAAATCTGCCTGCCCAGTTACATGTTTGTCACAAAAATTAGTCTATTCTACCCCCTCAAATATTGTGGCTGATCTAGCTAGCCCTGCTAAGTATGAAACGGATATTTTACCACCGTATAAAAACCGTTTCAAATTACCCCTGAGGCTGTTTTGGAGGTGGTTTTGCCATTGTGACAGCTAACGTGCCTATGACATGATGATGACTTAGTCAATTATGTGCATGTCAGTGTCTTCTTCCTCAGTTACTGCCTTTCACTGCACCCAAGGTTCTAAAAAGCGGTATCTGGTTTCGTGTGGTCACCCCACCTTGTTGTGCTTATATGGCATAATTGGATGCTTATGCGGTATAATCGGACACTTATGTGGCTCTAGTGGTACAAAATTGGGGCACCTGTACCTTGTATGCAGCCTTGTAGACCTTTTTTCTTGGAACACTGCTGTGACCAGAGTGCAACGGCGCTCTTAGTCGCCGCCAACCAAAGCCAACCCCAAACGAGTGACCATTTTCTTGAGTCAGTTCAATGTCAACGGTCATGTTAGCAAAACCACCTCAAAAACCACCCTAGTTAGTAGAACGTCTGGTTGCATACTTCAGGGGGTTAAGTAGGCTGATCACAATACTTCAGGGGGTTAACTACTCTTTTTCCTTGTCAGAATAGTAAAACATTGTTAGCATATTTATTGATGGTTGTGACTTGTATTTCTTTTGTTTTACTTTTGGAAATACTTATTTATTGTATGCTTTTACATATTTTGTTTTTATTTATAATGCAGCAAATTCATGAAGGCTTGGAGTTTTCTAATGATGATGATGCGTTCTCCTTTGCCATATTTTCTGTTAAGTTTTCAAAAGATGGCCGAGAACTTGTTGTGGGAAACAACAATGAATCAATATGTATTTACGATATTGGAGCAAATAAAGTAACAGAGCGCATTCATGCTCATTCGGTATGAAAACAGATGCATGACTGAGCTACATACTTTCTTTTATTGTCAGTGTATGACTGTTTTCTGTCCCGTCAATTTATATATGCCCATTATCTTTTCTTCCATGCATGATTACCCATTTTGAACAAGTGGTATTTACAATGTAATTAGAATAGCACCGATTTCTTTCTTTTTTGGATAACTTGACAAGATTAGGTGCTTAGTGTGGCTTGATGTGTCACATTAACACAGTATACATCTTGGCGGAATTTAAGCCAAAGCCAAAGGTTTCTGCCTTTTTATTCTGAAGAATGATGGTATATTTAGGAAGCTCTGATCCAAGAAAACTGGAAATTTGCACAAAAGAATCAAAATTTGAATGTCTATATCAAATCGTCTGGTGTACGAAAAAATTCTCATTCTGGGTAATAATAGACAAGTAAACATGGTTCAGTAACCAAACACAACATCAGCTCGGAGCAGATGTCTTGCTAAAATTTTTTTCATTGCAAATGTCATAAATGTGGAGTTATTGAGGCAGTAAAGTTGGGCGATGTATCAATTCCTGCCAGTATCCAGAAAGTAGTGGACTGGGACCAGTGTATACATGCTTATGTGGTACGTTAGAAACATATACTGATATAAACCACTAGAAATATGAAATCGAACCTTGAAATTTGCCTTGGTCCAGAAACCACCCTGATAATGAGGTCTCAAACACTAGATGGGACTATCTGTAAGAGTGCAATAACATATGTGTCACATTTTACACTGTTGAATGTAACTTAGGTTTGAAACATTTCTATACAATATAATTTTTCATTTATTTTTTTCAAGTACTATTGTATTAGAAAAGGAGTTATCTTTCTTACTGAAAATCTTATTTCCTCAACTATTGGTCTTTAAAGGCTGATGTCAACGCAGTCACCTTTGCTGATGAAAGTAGTGATGTCTTATACTCTGGAAGTGATGATAGCCTCTGTAAGGTGAGACTAATATTTTCTATTTTCATTTGCTCTTTCTTTAAAGATGATTCTATTTGCATTTACTGGTTTAGTCAGACAGCAACATTGCAGGTTTAGCAATCATGCCAGAAGTCCAGCAGTGCTTGAATATTTGATAGCTTCCCATATTTGGCTTTCAGCTTATAAGCCGCTGCGAAATTTTGAATTTAAAACTTAATTTTGGAGTTGATTTTGAGGCTTTTTCACTGTAGTTTATTTTCCAGCATTGGCTTTTAAATTGCTAAGGACACATAAAAGGTTTACCTACAAATTATTTTTTAATCACTGAGAAGCCATTATGGCTTATAATCAGCATAAGTAAAACGATGGGAGTGGTAAATAAATGCTCTACACTAACCGATATGAAACATGAGCTCATTGTTCAGCCTTTACAGAATGATATGTGTAGCCACTAGAGGAACGATTGCACAGCAGTACAAACTCTAACACCAGTCTGATCGATATTAATGCACGATCCATATTTTTGCTTGCCTATGAGAGGTGAAATCAGTGAAGGGCCCTTTATCATATCTAAAGTTCTGATAAGTCACCCATGGAGGCAATCATTGACTGACAGTGTTATCCAATCTTCAGGTCTGGGATAGGCGCTGCAACAAGAGAGGAAAACAAGTTGGTGTTTTGACAGGTCATTTAGATGGGATTACATTTATTGATAGCCGTGGAGATGGGCGTTATTTTATTTCCAACTGCAAGGATCAGACTATTAAACTATGGGATATCAGGAAAATGTCATCCACTGTGAAAGAGTAAATACAGCTCTTGCTTTTGCATGATTATTTTTCCAAGCCATGCCACTTTTTAATGCTTGAATCTGAAACTCAGCATATTATAGGCAAGTAGGAAAAGCTAAAGTCAAAATCTGCCTGACTCTGACTATATCTACTCGAAAAGCTAAAGTTCTTTGGGAAAAATAAATCTGCCTCTGACTAGATCTACTCGGGCAGCCTAGCTCAGCCTGATTTTTCCAAGATCTGGCCTACATGCCTGGCCCAATGCCCAAAATGTAAAATAGGCGAAAGTTATTTGATAAAAGAATGAAATATTATTTTTTACTTATAATTTGTTTTTGCAGCTGTACACCAAAAGCATATGAATGGGATTACAGATGGATGGCATATCCCTCAGAAGCCCGATATTTCAAGCATCCATATGACCAGTCCCTGTCAACATTTAGAGGCCATTCGGTGTTACGCACGCTAATTCGTTGTTATTTTTCCCCAATACACAGGTTAGTTTGGATATGCCACTTTTGACTTTTATTATTAACTAATTTCTCTGATATATGTTGAAAATGTTGTCATTGATCTCAAGGTTTTACTCTAAATACTGGAATTTTGTGGTCATTCCATAACCATGGGATTTGATATTTAGTAACTAAATCCATACGGCAGGATTAGTTTGATAGCTTGCGGCGCTGACGTAACCATCACCGCAAGAAAAGCAGATCTCGACCTCTCTTTCAGTAGGCTGTAGCGATAGGACGATGGGGACAGCGGCCGCATGGGCTGGGCTGTCCAGCTGTTGATCAGAGTTGATTTGCGGCTGCAGCGCAGCGGCAGTACGCGTTGGGGTTAGGGGTGGTTGGACGGCCAGCACTTAACTGCAGGAGGAGCCAAGCGCGACCTGCGGCTGCGGTGCCTGTGGGGGAGCTTGCAGTGCACTACTGGAGAGGACCCGAGCGAGTGCAGGCACTGGCGCCACTGCCCCGCTGAACGAGATGGGGATTTCATCCCCTCCTCACGGGCAAGGAAGAAGGATCCTAAGAACTGCATGTTTATGACTGTGCCCATACTTTAGTTGCGGAAGGCTGAGAAACTTGAGGGGTGATAGGGTCCAAATGCAAAAGCCGGTTGGTTCTATTGAAACCGCCCAGTTCATCGGTTCCAAAAAAACCCATCCTGTTCACCCGGTTTTAGCGGTCTGATTGCATGGACGGTCTTTTAAATGAACCGAGCCGTTGTAGTATCTGGTTACGGTTTTTACTGGTCTGACCACTGGTCTGGTCCTAATAACATGGTTTTGGATTGGTGTTTTTGCTCCTCTCTGCAATATCACATCCCTTTAAATCTGTAAAGAAAGCTTAAGTGCAAATCCCCCATACCCTCTCTCTGATACCATGGTACTTCCGTGTTTTATCCTAAGAAGTACATCCTTGTTTACACTATTGAACTTGACCTAAGTTGTAATGGATACAAAGCTAACATGGCCATTTAGATGGATGATGGTTACATTACATGATGGTTACACCAGCTATGTGCCTCTTGCACATAACAGTCTAATCATCTTTCAACCTTAGAGACCTGAGTGGTAGTATGTCACTCTAGTACATGCTTAGTAATATCTAATTTGATTTTCTCAGAAGACTTTTTCTTTGGGCCTATGCGTCTGACTCTTATATCTATCATTAATTAATACTGTTTCTTATTCTTCTCTTTTTGCAGCACGGGTCAGAGGTATATATACACAGGATCCAGTGACCAATGTGTATATATTTATGATGTGGTATGTATGGACCTTAGATGTTTCCCTTAAACTACAATTTTGTTGTGTAATTCTATTATTCGCATACAGTTTTTGTGCCCACAGGGTGCGCATCCCATATGTGAAAACTCAAAAGTGCATGCTGCATCGATGCAAGAAACAAAACAAAAAAATTTGTAGATATGCACATGATTTTTTTCAATATTAATCTGTCCATGCTTTCTAGAAGCCAAAAGGCACTCCCCTCTGTAAACTATGTGACATCTATTTTGTATTAGGGGTTCAAACACCAGAGAATTGGCATAACTTTGGGCTTGTTATTATCATTGCGGTATTTTTGTTCCTCTCCTCTGTCCTCCAATCTCTCTGACACATAAGGATTAAATTGTGATAATCAAATTTTTATTAATAGGGATTACAATCTACGGTTGGCAACTTTGGCTAGTTAATTGATGTGGAGAGATCATAATAAAAAGTTTTAGTAAAAACTATGAGAAATTAAACTATAGGATTAAAGTATGTTTTGGATCAAGAAAGACATGTTACAAACCTGAAAGTGCACCATGATTCTGTAAATCATATTGTAGATGTTATAAACTGTAATGTTTCTCCTTTCGAATTGGTGTAAACCTTGTTTCACCCTGGGCTTCCTGTTTACTCGGTGCTGTGTGTTCTTATTCTCCAGCTTAAAGCTGACCCCTAACTCCTTGCGAATCAAGTCAATCAACTCTCTCGTTCTTGCAGGCCACTGGCAAAATTGTTGAAAAACTCAGATGGCATGGATCAATAATTAGAGATTGTTCCTGGCACCCATACTTTCCAACGCTTGTTAGCTCTTCTTGGGATGGCTATCTAGTCCGGTGGGAAGCAACAGAGGATGATAAGGATCCCTCCATGCTCAAGACTGGAAAGCAAAGAATGCATCCAGAGGGGTACACATTTTCATTTGTGTTTTAGAAATTTAGTACGGCGTCAATGCTTGGACAGTTGGACGATGTATCCATGTGGATGCTACTGTCTCGGATAAGTCATTTTCTCTGTGCTTTCTGTTTCAAGTAGCAGCCTGTTCATCCCGTATAGAGATTCACAAAATCATAGTACAAATTAACTTACAAGTTACAGAGGTAGCGTTAGTCATTTGCAAATGGTTGTTTTTGTTTCTCTCCTTTTTTACCCCGTTTGGGACTTCGATGGCCTTGACTAGATGTTGGTGACTGGCATCGTGCTCGCTTGTATCATATTATGTACTGTAATGTAAGTCAGGTTTGGAGAATGCTCCAAAATTTGGATACTACTATGTACAGTTCAAAAGATGAATAGAGTGAGGAATCTTTAACGCATTATATATTTTTGTTATCTAGATTCCGAAGTCCGAATTAGCTTTGGCCTCTTAGTTTATACTCCTTCCTGTAAAAAAAAAAACACTTACTCTCACGTACAATGGTATTTCCAACTCATGTATCTCCATGATGGTATTTTTTAAATTTTCTCAACATCTTTTTACGTCTTCGAGGTACAACTGTGACCATAATTTTTTCAGCACAAGTTTATAAAATCTAGTAAGTTTACTAGATTATAAAAGTACTTTACTACATATATCTTTTTTATGTTAAAGTTCTAAAAGTTTGATTGAATCTTTATCCAAAACATAAGTGTTTGTGGCTGGAGAGGAGTACACCCTCCATCCCTTCATTAATGCAGAGAAAAAGTTAAACATACTAAAGAGGAGGTTAAATGTCTATTAATGCAGAGAGAAAACAAACAAAGATGAGGAGAAAACGACAAGGAGAGAGTACTACTAGTTCGATAACTAAAATAAGAAGAAAACGATAAAGTACTATTAAAAAGATTTATTGGATCTCACTCTAAAAATATAATCTTTGTGAAATAAAATTTTAGATTAAAACTATAGTTAATCTTTTAAGGATGGAGGAAGTATGTACCTCTTGAGCATATAAGCTAACCATCACGCTGAACTATATTTCTCCAAATTACATACTATCTCCGTTTGCGTTCGTGACACTTTTGACCAAGTCACATTTATTTGAGAAATTATTTTGTTTTTATTATCATATGACCAAAATGCCCTATATAACTAATGTGGCTCACCAAAATGTGGCGGGGGGAGGAAAAGAGAAAATAAAAAAGGACAAAATTAGAAAGTGCATCTTGGGAATAATGAAGTGTTAGCTAGGCATTTGCAAAATATAAAGTTGTTAAAAGTGACAAGAAAACGAAAATGCAGGGGATATTCCGAGAATGTCCACGAACAAAGGAGAATGTCCATGAACAAAGGAGCCCACAAGGAGTCATACAGAGAGGTCCATTAAGTGATCACTTGTTAGTTTATTCTTAATATCATTCGAAAGCTCCATTTTGCAAGTTTATATGAAGTATTGATTAGCACTTGCCTGAAAGGATCAAAAGAAAGATGCTCTGAGCAGCTGCGGAGTGAATCAAAACACAATGACGATTTTTAAATGATGTTACAAAGTTAAGAAACTCTTTACTCTCTTTCACATTAGAAAAGCTTATGTTAGTGTAGAACAAACTAAAGCGCAAATAATTTGCAGCAATGCATATATCTCACATAACAATACTGACTATATAAAAATTGGGTATTTAGCTAGAACACCTAGACCCCGTAAAAGTAATCTAGAAAAGCTCTGAGTAGACAATGCATAGGCATATACAATGTTCCACAAGATTCAGATGTTTCCAGTAGCCAAATCAAGTGACTTCATTCTTTGATGATGTATTTGATATTTTTTCTTGTCTTTAGCATCTTCAAAGACTAATCATCTCACTCTCTAAACTAAAAAATAGCAAGCAAAAATAAAAAATCAAAATCCAACACACTCTCTGTATAAATGGCTAAGCCATTTCGCTAGCCAAATGGCTAGGTGGGCTGGCAAAATCTAGCCAGCCATATCTTCGCGCTCTCTCTCTCTTCGAATTGGCCCCTCGTCTCGAGCTGCAATAGCGCCAAGCAGCATCGCCGCTGATGATCTTCTCCGTCTCCCTCAAGCCACTGCCTCCTCCGTCGAATTTGCTCAGCCTTTTGGAGTTGCTCTTAGGGTATACATAGGTTGTTTGTATATTTATACTCTAATGATAAGCGTTTTTCACTGCTAAAAGTTCCTGCTCTACTCAAACTATTAGATACAAACACCCATTATTTCCTTCATATTCTGGTGGGGTTCTCCTCCCACACCCTCTCCACCACAAACACCCATTTCTTGCACCAATCCACCTCACATGCATAAGCACTTCTTGATTCACCACAATTTAATCAGATGAATATATCGTCTTTTTATTGCACTGCTAAATAACGGCTATTACAAGATTGGAAGTTAGAACCCTCAACAAAATAACGAAGATTATTAGATTATTGTAAGGATTACGTACTAGCATGCAAAGGCTACAATAAATACCATCACATTTTCTTTGCTTTGAGAATGCTACAACTGCAACCGCACTTTCCGCAAAAAGAATGCAACGCAAGAAATTATCTAACATCTCATTTTCATGGGCCCCACTAAGTCATAGGCCTGAAGAGTATAGCTTAGCATAGAAGGGAGAGAGGTACACGCACGATCGAGTCACGACTCACGAGTGTGTGTATAATTCGGATTCTAAAGCAACGCAACGCAGGTTCGAGCATCGCGGGGCCAGGCCAACGAAAGCAAGATTCGAGACATTTCTTTAATTTCTTCATATACTTTTTCTTCTTAATTAATCATAATATTTCTTTAATTATTTTTACTTATTTTTTAAGTACCCACATCTAATTTTAGTAATGCTTATATTTTAAAACGGAGAAGTGATATAATAGATATAGTGTTTGCAATAATTTTTGGCTTAAGCTTATTGCCTCTTTTTCTATTAGTACGCTTTCAAAATATTAAATGAGACGTTTTTTTAAAAAAATTTTATATAGAAATTTCTTTAAAAAACAAATAAAAATGACACCTGGCCACCCCCGAAAAGAAAATAAAGAAAAAAAAGGAAAGGCGAGGGAGACGCGGAGAGCCAAGGGGAGAGGCAGGGCAGCGAAGCGGACTCCTCGGCTTCGGCTAAACCGGCGCCGCCCCTCTTGGTTAGCTGCTACTACTGTCAGTCTCCCCCATCCAATCTCTACCCACGTTTCCTCCGATCGACGCGCGCGCGCGGGAGCGTTCGGAGAGGCGGCATTCGGGTCTCTGCGCGCTCGATCTGCTTCTGTTTGTTTGTTTTTATTATTTTTTTTGGGCGCGACGAATCCCCCATTTGGTTCGTACTCGTTGTTAGTAACGTCCCGACTACGCATGATTCGGGGCTTTTCTGCTCTAGGATGTTGTGCTAGCGGCGGGTTTAGTTTGGGGGGTTTGGGGTTTTAGTTTTGGGGTTTTGGCCAGGTACCTGCGTTTCTCTGCTAGTTTAATAATCAGTAAACACGATTTTAACGGGGGCGATGCTTTGGTCGTTAGTACCGTCGATTCTGCTGAATTTGTGTGCGCAATGTAGCCGTACACACGCACGAATATCTTTAAATCAGGTTATGTTTATTTGGTTGAAACTTTTCTGGTTGGAAATTCTCTTGTTAATAATTCTGTTGTTGGAATATGAGCCTGCGTAGTAATCACTCTATGAAGTGACGACGTCGTTAAAATTTACCACCTAGTAGTTAAGTGGTTTTCCTGATGCATTACTGCTTTTTTAAAAAAATTTCTTGGTATCTCTGTCAATAATTAGCAGGCCTATTATTTTATCTCGCTGCGAGCAATGTCTTGTGAAATTGATATATTTTAGTACTAGTGCTTAAGCATTACGGATTGATTTATCATTCCTCTAATTTGATTTAATGTTGCTTTCTGCAGCTATGATGGGCTCTTCTTCATCTTGGTCTACCCCAACCTTTGCGGCAGCCAGGGAATCCTCTTCATCGTTGTTTTCACCTGGCTTTGTGCCAGGCGTGGGTTCTTCTTCGTTCTCGTCTTTGTCCGTCCCAGGCTTTGGAGGAGGCACTGGTCCCTCTTCATCTTCCCCTGCTCCTCCAGTTTGTGATGCTCCCTTCCTTTCTTTCTCCACGCCATTTTTCTGTAAGCAACCTTTTCTTTCGACTAGTTCCCTATTCTCCTTTTCTTTTTGTGCTCCTTCATATCTGCCAGCTTTATAACAATATGAGAGATGCAAGATCCTACCTACAAACAGTTTGTTTTCCTGTTTGTGTGTGTGTGCGCGCGTGCCAATTTCTGTTCTGTTCTATAGTGCAAATTTCAATTATGTGTTCTAATGCTTCAAGATACCATCAAGTAGCAGCAATTATTCTTCATTATTTGGTTTAGTTATATTATCTGTATTGCTCATCAAATCTCTATAAGTTCAATTAATTTGGGAAAGCTTCATTGTCACAACAATTTTGAACTTCTTGCTAATTATATTTTGTTAGTTCGTCTGGTCACATACTATATTTTTATCAATGAGAATGAATTGACGCTTCATTTTCCTGAGGTGGTGGTTCAATATTTTTTGTTGATGAATGTCCTGCGGTACTAGATCTTGAATGCACTAAAATGTACCAACACGAGTGGAACTACCAATGCTTTTGAAGTTCCTTTCAAATTATATACAAGTACTACTGCAATGTTTTTGTTGTTACTAGAAATGTCATTTATAATTTAGTAGCAAATAAAAATAGTTATGCCATAGGGGTTAGCCTTTTGTTTTGTATAGTTTGAAATGATCATATTGAGTCAAGAACAGCAGCAAACACATAATGAGTCTAATCAAACCAGTATATTTAGTATAGGACTCTAGGAGTCATCCATAAGATTTTGCTGCATTTGCTTGAATACATCATTCCATTTCGATTTTCAATTGTTTCCAAGATGCCAATTGGATCGTTGTTTACTTTATGATATACTCATAAAAGTTAAGAAAGTAAAATATGAAGTACTTGTGATGACCAAACCACCCATATGATCAGCATGTATTCAATTGAGATATTTATGAATTAGTTATTTGTTAGAATCGAAATTGTTTGGCTACATCTTATGGCAATATTCTGTTGTGTGGAAGGATAAGATATTATGTTGTTCTTCGCTAGTATTTATTTATTTTTACATATAAGGAATCTAAGTTAGAAATTTTTTTCATGGATATAATAGGTATAGTTCCTCATCAATATTTCTTTTTCTATGCTGAGGTCTTCTATATGTTATCATTTGATTTCATATCTGTTCGATATTTGCTTTATACAGCGACGGTAGGTTCTTGTACTCCCTTTGGGATGCCGCCTTCTTCTTTGTCGTCTAGCTGTTAGTTCTATGTTCCCTTCAAATTCTTTCATGTTCTTATTTAGTTTCTCGTGGTTCATCACTGCATTGTCAAAAGCACATTTCTTTTACTATTAGGTGTTAACAACATCCTTTAGTAATTTGGTAAATTACCTACGACGTAAATAGACTCTACCACACGAAGTAAAAACGTAATGCTGTTCCTAATATTCATGTGTTCTTGTATGTCCTACTTTGTCTATTTTCCTGCTGTTATTTTTATTATATTATGGATAATGTCTGCAATACCATAATTAGTATGAGGAATAGTAGTTGAAAGCTTATTGTGGAAAAAAAACATGGTTAAAGAAACTTCGCAAAAACAAGTGGTTAGACCGGTCTGGAAGGTTATCTAAGCTACAGCCAGTACATGGCTTAAACGACCAAAATATTTCTTAAGAGATAACACAAGCACCAAATGTTTAGAAACTTGTGTTTAACTAACCGAGATATTTCTTAGAGATGACACAAGCACCAAAGTACTAATACACTGGATGCATTTCACCTACCTATCTGAGCATTTATGAGGAAGATGCACACGCACATACCTGTCTGACTGTTCCTCCTTAGCACATGCTTGAACTGATGGAGGTTAGGGATGAATCTGTGTACCTCACAAAATTGTATTGAATCGCGCAGCTGCGCATGAATGCATTCACTAGGATTTCAACCCTGTTAGGTTACACCTACAACTCCACCCCACCTCTGTGATTGGCTACTCCCTCCGTATAAAAATGTAAGGTTATTTCTTCAAGGATTTTGTAAAAGAGTGTAGGGCGCGCACATTTTTCAAAGCACTTTTTATGGGTTGTTTACCCTTACTATCCCTACTTTTTATAGGTTATAAATTCATGCAACTAGAGTAGTACTACATTAATTATGGGTATTTTAGTAAAAAAAAAGGTTTCTTTGGTATAAGAGCCTGCAAACTATATGCCTTAGGTTTTTATATGGAGGGAGTAATTGATTGGAAGGCAATTTGGAATAATTTCTGTTTTGGACAGCAAGGTGGCATGGCTTTAAATTTGACATGTCACATTTTTTTGCTTGTAAAATCTTCTCCCATTTTGCTTCATCTAGTTGACTCCAATTTTTTGTGTTTTTCCATCGTAATTATATAGGTGAGCCTGCAAAAGGCAGCAGGGTCTATGCTTATACCAAGACTGCTGATGATCTTCCTCATAAGCATACAATATCAATTTCAGCAATGCCTGCATACATAAGCAAATCCCATGAGGAGCTTCGACATGAAGATTATCAGAGAGGAGACAAAGGTAGAAGTAATTGAAGCAATTTCTGAACTTTAGATTTGTCTATGAAATTTGACGAGTTGAAATTGGATAATGGATGTTTAAAAGAAAGCAACGATGATGCATCACTACATTTTGGAGTAAATTACTTATTTGTTCCTAGAATTTGATTGCACCCCTTGTTTGCACTTGCAAATTTGCCTCTCCCTCTACTGGTCCTCTTTCCAGCTTTTCCTCCTTTATTAGCCCAATGATACATGATAAGACTATTTTGCCCCTTGAATGCCCTTTCCTCAACTTAATTGTTCTTTTGCCATCTTGGTCGAACCTGATCTCCTTCTGCACTATGGTAGTTGTCTTATCTCCCACCTTCTCTTGGCAACCATTGCCCTCCCTGCTCCCCACTCACTAGGGCAACCTGTTTCTCCATTGTTGCACTAGAGCATCCCTTATCTCCTCCTGATCTACCGCCACTACACTACTGCCAAAATGACAACCTGCTTCTCCATTGTTGTGCCAGGGTATCCCTTATCTCCTCAGGGCTGCCACCAGCTCCTAGTCCAGTATTGCACTGCTGCTTGACCCACTCTCCCACTTCATCCCCCAAAGCACAATTGTCCGATTCACAAGGCAGTCGGTGCTCTACGAGCTTAAGGGTGAAGGGTGTGGCATTTGTGAAAGAAATGGTAAGAAGAATGAGACAGGAGGAAGAAGATGACATGTTGGGGGTAAGATGGGCATTTGTTGAAAACAAATGAGTGAAAGGGCAATGGGAAGGTCAAATAAGGAAGAAAATTCGAGAAAAGGAGACAGTTTTTGTAGGGTAAATAAGGGATGTGTTGAACTTCTGAAGGGAAAAAGGTTTTGCAATAAAAAGGTAATTCTTAGACATAAGATTGATTGTGGCCTAAAAAGATAACATCGACTGATCAAAGTATCGTGCTATATCAACCAAATTGTAAATGCTTTTTAAGTTCAGTTGTTCAGCATTTAACTAGTTTTGAGGTTTTCTTGTGCTTCTTTGTAATTTAACATGTTAATGTAGCTATTTCATTTGTTATCTGGAGCTTATTTACAAGTTATTAGCTGAGTTCACGTGCCAATGTTTGGTTGTGTTTGTAGTTGACCTGTTGATCTCTAGCCATTTCATCTGAATTATCTTTACAAATTATTATCAAGAATAATTATTTCTTTATTTTTTCTCTCTCTTGTATTTTCATGCAGCAAATTAAACTGCTTATTTGAGCGATAAGCCTATAAGGCTATAACTCCAATAATTTATGCTTAAGAGTTAGTATTAATGGTGCCTGCGATGGTTTATGGTTAATATTCTGTTTGCACATTTGTTATTTATATCTTCTATTTAGTTATTATTTTTCTATGTTTTAAATCTGGTTTTGTGAACTCTCTAGGAGGTGACAACCTGCAAAAAACTATGGTTACTTCAGCTCCTATACTTCCCATGCCCTTGTCATCGTCTGTTGGAGCCCCAGTTAATTTCATCAATTCAAGTCAACCTTCTTTCATTTTGAAGCCCCAAACAAATTTCAGTACTCCATTTTCAGCAGCTGCAACTGCCGATAAACAATGTGCAGAACTACAGTTCTCAACACAAAGTCACTGTTATACTTCTAACCCATTCTCCTATAGAGGACCGCAGCTATCATTTTCATCTGCAGGACTGCAATCTTCAACAACAGGTCTAAATTGTGCTACCGGTACCAGCACATCATTTTCGCATCCATTCCTGCCCAAAAAGCAACTGTCTGTGGGAACCCAGCCATCAACTTTATTTCCTACTCGTGTGCATCCACCTGTGGAGTTGCAAAACAATATCTCCACCCACTGTCCTAGCTCACAGACTGCACCTTGTACAGCACATGGAGGAATTTTATTTGGTAGAATTGCAAATACAGTCTCAGTAACTACACCATCTACTGTAAGTTCCTTAAAACATGGCTCGTTTGTGAACAAAACAAATTGGTCAATGTGATTTCTAATCATTGATCTTTGTGTTGGTTGATAGCAGCCAACCACATTACCATTTGGTCCAAGCTCATTCCCTGCTTCTACTCCACTCGGGGATGTGTTCAACCCCTATTATTCAAGCTCATTTCATGCACCTTCTACTGGATTTGCATGTCAGGAAAATGTGTTCAGCAACTCAGCGGCATATACATCTACTGTGAGTATTGCTGTAATTTTCATTTTTGATGCAGTACAAGAAAAACTGCTATGCGTGGTTAACTATCTTTGTTTATAGCAGAATAGGTGTCTAGTCAAAACCTATTCCCTGCAACATGTGATCAATCTGCTGGAAGTTTATTTTTTGCTTCACTTGCCTATTCAGCACCAGCTCAATATTCAAATGCTTCTAGTACTACTGTAGGCTGTAGGAATCCATCACTGTTTTTTCCAGACATTCTGGTTTATGTGTGAAAGATAATCTTGTTTGCAGGTAAATGCTGATTTCCCCACGAATACCATGGATTTGCTACTTCCAAATAACATCAGAGTGGTAAGGATTAGATTTTCTTCAACAAATGATGGTAATGGAAGTCTTGCTTCAGAGGTATGGAACTGAATCTCCGTAGTAGAGAATTGCTTTGCACATTACTATGCATGAAGTCTTTCAGAAAATGATCTCTTGGTCCCTGTGGCTCCAAAATCATGTTGGAAGCTTTTATGGTTTACATGCTTGGGCTCATTACATGCTCTTGACCTTTATATCTATTCATTCTGATGATCATATAATAACATGACCATGCCCTTTTTCGTAGGTTCATTGTCATCGTGATGCTACAGCTTCAGAAACACCCATTTCTTTATGTATATATCCTGGAGAGAGCCAAGAGCTGACTATCAAATCAATGGGGCAGCCTGCTAAGAGTCACACTGAGAAACAGTCTAGTCCAGCAGGTGGATCTCGTTCAGATGATCGAAGTGGTAATTAGTGTTGGCATTTCATACCTTCTGATACTACTATATGTTTCTGACAAACAGTTTCTCTACTTCTGATTCTAATATATTTACAGTAAGATTACATTATTTCTTTATTTTATTAGCAATTAAGAAACACAAATATTATTACTGCAGTGTGGTGTAATTTAATGCTAGGGATATCTGTTGTGTATATGGAAAAAAATGATTATAAGAAACACATTGTCATTTGTGTATAGAAATTTACAGTGATACTTGTGAAATTTCGACCTTCGTGTGGGCTGATAAATAGTTAAGAGAGCTAACGAACAGCTACGAGTACTGCATAGCTCATGCAATCCTTCCCCAATAAGCTTACATTCACTGTGACACAGAATGGATCACTGTGATAAATCTGATGATGCTGAGTTCAACATGAGTTTTACAAATTTAACTTTTTCTTTTGCATTGACCATCCTTATTAAATTACTTGCAAAGCTGTGCAATGAGGTAATCTGGCATATGTTCAACGAGCAGTTTTTTGCAGCTATTTTGCCCCACTACTCTATTCTAGTTGGTTTCTTATCATTCTATGAGAATTTTTTTATTTCTATAATCTTTTTACTGCTTCATATGATAACTTTTTGTTGATTAACATGGCTACAATCATAAGTAGACTGTAAACCTGAGCTGTCCATTACTAAATCATCATTACTCAGGTTTAGGCAACTGGATTTTTATGACAATAATTCTACATATGTAAGGATATCTCAGAATTGAACAATTCCTTATCATAGTACATATTCTATTTTTGGTTGCAGGTCACAGCAAAGTGTGCAACAGTGCTGCTGGTCCGCCATCGTCAGGACCTGGTGAGAATCAGAAGAGGAATAGCTGTGCTGGTCACAAGACACTGAGGTCTCCACTGTCTGCTCCTCGCTGCGAAGTGATAGCTGAGTCTGTACTGCCTCGCCTGTACAGCGCGGATTACTACACGGTGCCATCTATTGTGGAGCTTGCTGTAAGAGAGGGTGACGATCCTGGCTATTGCTCCCATGTGAAGGGCTTCACGGTTGGCAGGCATGGCTATGGCAGTGTAAAGTTCGATGGAGAAACTGATGTGAGAAAGCTTGATATTGGATCCATCGTGGAGTTCAATGAACGTGAGATTATCGTGTACAGAGATGTGAGCAATACGCCGCCTGTTGGGCATGGACTCAACAAACCTGCAGAAGTCACTCTTCTGAATGTGAAGTGCGTCGATCAGAAGACTGGGTTGCAGTTTACAGAGGGGCCGGCAGTTGACAGGTATAAGGAGATTTTGGTGCAGTGGACAAAGGACCATGACGCAGAATTTGTGTCTTTTGATGCAGCCAAGGGAGAATGGAAGTTCAGGGTTAAGAATTTCAATATGTAGAGTCCTCTAAAAATTAGTAACTCATCAATCAGTAGGCTTCCTCTACTCCCTCTGGCAACAAAATGTCATGTAAAAGATCAGGTTCTGTTTGTAGTTTGGTCACAAGGCATGGATACTTCTGGACCAAACAACTTTAGGTATAAAGAATGCCTTTATGGTTTAATTTTCAATTTGGCACAGTTGTGATGATTTCATTAGCGTGAGTGTTGTGGAAAATGACCGTACTGGCCGTTTTATTTGGCGTATATACGGAAACGGGAAAACCATTTTTAGCGATTAAATGGTTGCATTTTGTTTAATCGTCCGTGTATTTCTCTTAATGATTTGTAATAGATCATCTTGGACGATCCTATCTAGCATTGTTCATGTTTTGTTACATATTTTTTATGTTTTATTTATCTAATATGTACCAAAACCTGCCACTGTTTTGTGTACAACTGTGAGGGTATGAAGCTATATTTTTGGTTAATTTCAAGTAATTGTCGTTTAACTGAAAAACAATATGATTATAGATTTGATATTCATCAAACGTTTGATTTTTTAGATTCTGTCAGACAATAATGCTAGCCATTGGATAGAACTTTAAGATTTGAAACAAGAGAAACGAGCTCTAAGTTGTACTTTTAACTTATTGTAGTTGTCATTATCGATTTGTGTAACTTTAATTATAAATTTATGCAACTCAGTCATAAATATGTGCAACTGTATCTAACGGTTCGTATTTTGACCTTTTGATGTAGAAAAAATCGTTTGATAGATTCATTTTTTTTAAAATATTTGATCAATAGACGATTCTGTATGATTATATTTGATTTATATAGTTATGTGTATTTAAATCTCTAAATGACATAATATTATAAAATATGTAAACATATTTGTAAATGTCAAATTTTGGTATGATTTCAATTAATATTCCATATTTCAATTATTCATTGAACAGTGCTCTCTCCGCCCCATAACCGCATTCCGTTCTCCATAACTCTGATCATTTTTGTCATCCTGGATTGAGTTTAAGCATCCGTTCTATGAAATATAAGCATTTTTTTCTCCTATACAAGGATAGAAAAGGTAATTTTGTTTCGTTGAAACCAAGCAATAATATATATGCCCAATCTCTGCTACTCTAAAAGGATAGTTTGCCCGTGCAGTCGAACCGTAAAAAAAAAATAATTAAATACCACCTCCCAATACAGGGGATTTATTTATTTTAATGAATCATATTCTGCATGGTATGGGGAATTGGCTAATTTTGTAAAATTCAAGTATTCCGGCTAGTGTATATCCTGTATTAAACACTATTTTATCCTCACAAGGAAAAAAAGGGGTTATTTTGACAGAGATGGACAAAGATACGTTCATAGGAAACATGGCGATGCTACATATGACAAGTCACGGGATTTTTCTTTTTCCGGTTTTTGTCAAAGGGTTCCCTAACAGGCCAATATCTTGATGTTAACATGCAACTTTGCAGTCGGCATAGCACAACTTGCAAGGACACACAAACGTAGACACCAACCACCGAAACAGATACAAAGGGAGTAATTAAGGATTTGTGGCACAATTAAATGTGACACCTTCGGACCTGTATTTGAGAGTATTAGTTGACACAATTTCTGCTTCATTATCTAAAAAAACTTTATTCCTGCTTATGAATATGACTTTACAATTATGGAGGCATATTATTTTGTTAAATAAAAGATCAAAGCTTTAAATCAGTTTAAGAGATAACAGTCAAACCAAGCATAAGAGGGCTAAATATACAGTGGAAACCACACTGTAATAGTCCTTAAGTTTTTTTTTTCAAAAAATCTCATATGTTGATGATATTAGATTATAAGTTTACTACCATACAAAATTTCAAGGTGGACTCCTTGAATATATAAGCTAGCGCTTTTGTGATTCTCTACAGCTTACAACAGGAAACTTTTTGTTAATAATTCCAGGTTTCAAGCTGTTTGTCCATGGAATGTCTAGCATGTGCGCTGGGAGTGATGATAAGATCGAGGAGACCGTGAAAGTGACAAAAAAAAAATGCAAGACACAATAATCTTGCTGGAAGAAGCATAAATAATGGACAAAGGTTTCCATTTGGACGTTGGTTAAGTTGTTGGGTTCGTTGGAGCCTGACTTTTGGTTGAATACATACATGCTGCTGGGGTACCGAAATATGCTGTAAAGGATACGAATATATTCATTAGTCTTCCCGAAAAAAAGAGAATGTACTCATTAATTAGTCCAGAGAACATAATCATCAACCAACTCTTGGACACAGATGGCTATGTTTGATTGAGGAGAGCCATACACTGTATATGATTGTGTTAATAAACAATTTCTGATAGTACGGAAGCAGCGCCTTGAGTAGTCACATTTTTTCACGTAAAAGGCAGCATCAGTAGATGAGAAGTTTAATTATGGCAACGTTTATGGTGTTCTTTAGAAACAGTAAAAATACGTGACTAGCGTCGGACATCTGACATTTTGTAATGTCGAATAGTATTGCACTATATTGTTGATTAATGTTTTACATGTTTTACCGTTTGATGAAAAATATTTTAATAAAAATGTTTCAGATGTTTCATCAACCGAAAAAAAAGTTTCATCACTCGAACAAAAATAGTTCAACCAAATCCAACATCCAAAACATACTCATCGTGACACCAAATAATCAAATTATGCAACATTGAATCAAAACAGAATGAAACACTTTTATGCACTAAATTGCAACAAGAAAAAAAAAGTAGGTTGTAACATCGTTAAACTCTCACAAAATGAACCCACCTCCGTCTTCTTCTTCTACTCTGGCCACCGGACCCACCTTCCTCCACTCCGGTAACCGAATCTATCCCCGTCCTCATGGGCACCCCTTGCCGGAGCACGCGGCTAGCCGTGCAGAGGACCACAACGCCGGAGGCGCCACTAGCCGTGGCACCGGCGAGAAGGAAATGTTGTCGGCTATGGATGTTCCGCCACTCGGAGAACCAAAAGTTGATGACAAACAACGTGGCACTGCACAAGGTGGTGCTCATCGATGCCGGCCCTGGCAACGGCAAAAGCAGCTAGATCCCGCGCCTTCTCCACGCCATCGGCCATGGCTTTGTCATCTGCTCCCAGACGTATCGTCTCGTAGCCGTGCTTGCCGCGACCCGTGCCGCGGCCAACATGCCCGTCCAGCTCGGCCGTGAGGTGGGATACTCCGTACCCCTTGACGACCAGTCACGGGTAGGGATGAAAACGGTTCAAATAGTTTTCACTATTCGGACAATTTTTTTTGGAAATGGATAATATTGGTCGGATAATTTTTGTATAGTTTTGGAAACGGAAACGAATTTGATTTTTTTTTTTCGGAAACGGAAACGAATACGGTAAAGTTGGTATATGGAAGAAATGAAAAACGATGGAAAACTATCTGGATAATTTTTAGATAGTTATCCAGATAGTTTCAGGAAACAAAAGCCTAGCCCATACACCTCCAACTTTAGACCCACATATTTAGCTCAACTTATTTGTCAAATATTTTTATTTTAGAAACACGATATGTAGCTATCCATAGTGTGTTATATTTGCTAGTTCCAAACCATACACTATATTTGGTACTATTATTAATATTCAAAATATTAAAAATTTAATAATATAATAAATAAATTGATTCTTTTCAATGTAATAGCTTATTCTTAAAAAAAGAAAGCTTATGTCAATTACATTTGTTAATTATTAATTTTAGGATTAAATAAATAAAATTTTAAATTAAGATTCTAATATAGATACAACTTCATATTTATAACTCTATGTTTTTTAAAACTTTTAAAACTAAAGAGTCTAATTTACAATGACATATTACATTTAACACGAACTTAGTATATTCTTTTGGATAAAAGAATTAGTTATATGTGTTCGTTGATTTTTGAAGCACGGTATAAGAGGTTTTTATGTACCGATAAATATTCGTGACCGTATTCGTTTCGATTCGTATTCGCTCCGTATCTATATTCGATAATATCCAATTTCATTTTCATATCCAGGGTTTCCGTTTCCGATTCCGATTTTGAAAAAAAATATGAAAACAAATATGACAGAAGTAGTTTCAGTCCGTTTACGAGCCGTTTTCATCGCTAGTCATGGGAAATGGCAGGAGAGAGAAATGAGGAAGGGTGACGTGAAGGGGCATCCGATATTTCTCCCGCGTCGGACGCCCGTAGGCAAGCGTTTCTACTTTTTTATATTTGACGGATAACATTTATTAAGAAATTTTATGTTTTGCAATGGGTTCTATAAATTACTGTTGACGGACATGAGTTCTTCAAAATAGCGTCGCTCGTGTGTTTTCATTCTATTTTTACCATTGTCATACACTTCGTTAGCCCATAACTCCTTATCTTCAACACCACAGATACACCCGTTTTCTTCTCGAAGCTAGTTCCTTGCTCGGTTATGATGCATCGCATCTATATTTAATGGAGAGTGGATCTCCCCCTAAATTCTCTCTCTTTCATATCTCTAAAATCTAATACAATCTCTGTTTATATTCATAGTATTAATATAGGACAAAAGTAATAGTTATATGAGGTAGCTATAAACTAATGTTATACAGGACTGAGGATAACAAATAAATACCGTGATGTGTATTTTAACACTAAAAGATAGCTGTTGTAAAAATATTTACTGCACATGGACGGGGGTTTTGTAATAGGATTTGTGCTTGATCTTTCATTTATCATATTAATAGCACATCCAGCTAATTCAACTCTATGTTGCCATGCTATAATAATGTGTAGACGGATACATCAAATTCTTTGATGTATAGGACAGATTAAATTCTAATCCGCACTATAATAAAAAACTTTGAATAAAGAAGTACATCAAGTCTACCGAATATTCGAGGAAGAATCAACGAGCTAGAAAACATACACGTTTCGTTAGTCTAACAGAATTTTAGTTTTGTCCATGTCTAGCTCAACCCCCAATCACATCACAGTAGGCAAAATTGGTTCTATCTCCTTTTCCTCCCTGGTCTCGCAAGTAATCATCGTGACAGTACTAATAAAAAACCAGAAGTGAAAAAAAAAAAGAATTACCATCGTCATGTTTTCTTCACTATTTGGACCAGTCAACTACTTCAGATGATTCAAGATACAAAAACTTGGATTATATTACTAGTTGCTGTACATTTTTGGCTTTCACTACATGTGGCTCCGTCATGCAGGCATGCTGTAAGTTAATCCTAATTTTTTAAAACCACTAGTGGCAATCGTTGTCCGTATGCCAATATGAAACTCTAATCTGATTTTAAGAACAATACATGATCCTTCTCTTTCAAGCTTTTCTGGTTTTAAACGAATGCTTTTCTATATGTATGCATGCTGGCATAATTTATCCTTAATGTACGTGTCTGATCTTGTATGTGCTTCAGTGCCTCCCAAGGGTACTAATTAGATTAGCGTATATGCTTTTTCAGTGATTAATTTTTTATAATGCCATAGCTTTCCACCGTATGGTTCACTTGTTCAAATAGCAGATCTCTTCCCTTTCCCCATTGAGCAACATTGGAGTAAAAAACATCCACCTCATCCTCATGTCATGCAAGTACAGTAAACGGCTCTGGATCCGTGTCATTTTGTGCAAGGATTTTTTTACATTTAATGGCAATGTATGGTTAAATCATGCCACACTTTCAAAGAGTACGATTTTATAAAAAAAATTGTAAACCAACATTGCCTAATTTAAATAAAATTTTCTTAAATTGTTTGTTAATTTTATAATCTCTAATTTAATTAATTAGCTGATAAACTGAACCGAACGGCCTTTGCTGCTTGTTTGATTCCCTCCATGCAACTTTTAGGACCCATTGTTTTTAGACTGTGGCCACTAGATTATTACGGGCTCATTTTTTAAGCCACTAAAAGATATAATTTTTGCTAAAACTTTTTTATAGAAGTTTTTTAAAATTCAAACAAATCTATTTTTAAATTTATAATAGTTAATATTTAATTAATTATATGTTAATTGAGTCTTTTTCGACAAGTCAAATGGCTACGCCCCCAAACCCCACAAACGAATGGGGCCCTAACTTTGCTGTGGGCTATAGCTACAATCAGTCACCGTCGTCCGTCGCCTCCTGAAGTTGGACATCAATCACCGCCTGACTGCCACCATGCCGCACTGCATACACACTCTGTTACTCCTCCTGTTTACAAATATAAATATTTTTATAATTTAAATTTTATACATAATATAAAAATATTTAAAGTACTAGTTATCCTATTAGTCACGTGTTATTTAAAGTTTTTTTTATCTTATCCTAGTCACCTTAAGGGTCTTATTTAATGACGGATAGTATTGTCTTTTTTCTTTTAAGCTTAATCCTGCCTAACCTAAAAATACTATTTCTTCCGTCTTAAAATATAAAAATTTAAGTATTTAAAATTTATCTTAAAATATAATAACTTCTATATCTACATTGTCTTTTTAACCAATCACAAAATTGTTCTATTTAATTTCAACAACTTCTTTAATATATGTATTCAGCTCTAAAACTCTTTATATTTTAAGATAAATAGAGTAATATTTGTTAAATTGCAGACATCTGAGCTTCCTGTTATCCAAAACTTGCGTCAGGAATTGGTAACAAGGCCATGTGTTGTTGGTGGGGTGAAAGCAGGCCTGAACCGCAGTGAGATTTGGAATTTTGGATGGAATTCAGGCAATGGGAATTTCCTGATGGAGGAGAGCGGTTGAAGCTCCTTTACTTTGTGGCCGATTAAAACGAATGTATAACAAGAGGGGCTCTGAGAATGGCGCATAGCTCGGCTGGCAGGGAGTTGCCAGGAGCAAGGCACTGGCTAGGATTTGAACCCAGTTTGGTGCTCATCACCTTCCAAAATTAAATTATTGACAGGATTAATGATGCTTCTCTCTTGATATATTGATACTAAACTCCTCCTTAGTAACCAACATTTTATTTGTTTCAGAAAAAAAAGGGCTATGTCATGATGCTAAAGACTTTAGGCCTCTTTGAAACACAGGATAATAAAACAGAGAAATAGACAAAAATATAGGAATATAATAGGAACGCACGCGCAAAACAAAAGATTGAAAAATATAGAAATTCTAGGTAACTAGATATTTGGATGAAATAAAGGAAAATGTACGAAGATTTAGAAAATTATGGACCCACTATAACAAAGCTTTGTATATTAGTTAATTAAACAATATTTATTAGCTAACAATGTGCTAACTTGTTCCATTTATTAGCTAACAATGTGCTAACTCGTTCCATCAAAGCTGTCATGAGCTACTTGTCTGGCTCGTTCTCCGTGAAGGAAAAAAAAAATGAAGCCAGACTGGATGGTTTGTTTCCCTGTACAATTCCTATGGAATCAGCAGCATAGGAGGTTTTCCTTTTTATTTCCTTTGATCAATTCCTTTGATCCAAATGAAGCTAAAATTATTCAATCCATAGAAACTCAAATCCTTTGTATTTCCTTTGTTTTCCCTCCAATCCAAAGGAGGCCTAGTCACTTGTATCATCCAACGGATGGTAAGTCTAACCAGTCTCATCATATTTCTCGTGCTTTATCTAGACAAGCTCCATTTTCAGATAAAAGGTTGAACTATAATTGTTATAACCTAAATAGTGATAAAATTTTATTGCTAAATGTGTATAAAATTTAAGGGCCTATAGGAAAAAAAACTACATGAATTATTGAAAGCATGTGTTTGGATGTACCGCAGGAAAACACACGAATTTTGAGATTATATGGTGATTTGCTAGAGAGAGAGAATGGAGAGAGAAAGAGAGAAGATGTCTTGAAAATCTCAAAGGAATTTGAAATAATGAGTTTGGAGCTCATGCTAAAATTCCTCCAAAATGTGGAGGAATTTTTCCTATCCTTTGCATTTCCTTTGAAGCAATAGTACAATCTAAATAACTCATATAGGAATTATTTTTGGATTGGATTCTTCTTTTTTTTTCTCCAAAAATCCTTCAATCCAAAGGAGCCCTAAATATAGAATTTTTCAAACTTAGATAAAATAAAATAACAAGAGCTACTATAGGACACGCTACGTGCTGTCTAAGCTATGTAGCGTGTCTCACAAACCCCAACCCCCTACCCCCCGCGCCCTCCCAATCCTCAGCCTACGTCCTCCCACGTACACAGGAGTAATTATTTTTACTGCACTAATGTATGGGTATTTATACCCGTCGGTAACCCGTCATACCACTATGCCAAGAATTATCATAGGTCGGTCTTTCTTTGAAACAGTCCTCTCATGCATATTACTTTACTACCAAACTAATGCATATCCGGGGTGACTGATCTTTTTAGCATACTTCTTTTTCTTGCTATCTATCAAAAGGCCAATACCGACGTTCTCTTATGAGCTTACCAACTCAAACCTCCTTCTCTACCTTTTATATCAGATGCATCATCTCTTAAAACAAGGCATACTCTATTGGCTTTCCTTCTAGAAACCAAAAAAGAAGGAAACCAAAAAATAGACAGAATAGTAGGTATAAAGTACATTGCCCAATGTTTCCAAATTAGTCCAACTTAGAACCTTTCTGGCATAAACCATATATCTCAGAGAGGTTGTATTTCTGTGCGTTGGTAGTAATGGAATGGTTTCATAGAAGTGGATTACCACTTTATGCGTGAAAGAGTGTCTTAAGGTTGCTGGACATTCGGTTTATCCTTCATGAGATCAAGTAGCAGAAGATGCTATCTATCCAGATAGCATCATCTAGTATGTTGGACAGCCTATAGTCGGTCTCTCCTTCTGGGGAAGCCTACGTTATCGCTTCAGGTAGCCTCCACTCGTTCCTTGTTCCGGAGAGAGCCTCTACCTGTTCCTCGTTCCGCAGAGAAGCCTTCAGTCAAGTCAGAGCGCTTCTTAGAAATATACTACTCCAGCAAATACAACTACATAACTAGATAATCCTTTCTAAATGTTTTATAAACAATATCCTCTGGAAATGCAACTACTCTACCTACTCTATACGAGAATATCCATTCTATTAACTAATCGATTACGAAAGATTATCGGATTTTATAGTTCTTTTTTTGTAGTACCTCGACATGACATGAGCGTGAAAGAGGTTCAAGAATCCGTTTTCTTTTTATAAGGGCTAAAAAAGAATCACTTATTTTTTGGCTTTTTGACTCCATTCTGTATGATGGATCTCGAAAGATAGAAAAGATCTCTCTCTAAACCGCACATATGACTTTCATCAAATATGGCTTTTCACACAATTCTATGGAGACATATGAGATCGAGAGAGAAGAGAAATAGGCAGATGACTTGACCATAAGGTCGGATGTCTTCATGAGTAGTAAGCTACGGATCTTCCCCTTTTTTTTTGGGAAAAGCTGGTGCCCTTTTAGCGTGTTAATTGTTTGGACGGGGCGGTCTTCTTCGTTTGAACCATTCCTCTCTTCCTCAATCCAATTTTTTGGGATCTAGAGCAGCCTCAATAGAGGGACGATGGGAGAAAGTGACCATTGGTTCATCCGCCTACACATGTGGGCCCCTTGACTGCCCTTCACCACGCACTCGATGGCGAGGGCCCAACGGCAGCGGCCATAGGCAGCGACCAGTCGGCGACGGCCAGCATGGAGCGGCAGCGGTGACGTGGCCCGCGGCAAGAGTGGTTGACCATGCCTCTGCCCCTTCCGCACTAGCACTCCTCCCCCATTCACCTTGGTCCAACGTCGCCGTGACGAGTCTTCCATGGTGGACACATAAGGCTTGCATTCTCCCAACGGCTCATTCCCGTTGACCATTCTTCGGATGTGGTGGTGTCGGCCCTCGTCGTTGGTGGAGAAATTTCTATGATTGCATTGTACTCCATATGAGTAGCAATTTTTTTATCTGCTGGCTGTGACGGTTGTATAAATTTTTTATTCACGGTGTTCGGTCGTTGGCATGAATATAGACAGTGATATATTTTTCCTCGTGTGTAACTTTTTTTGTTGGTGCGATGTAATTTTTTATATTCATAGGTCGATCTGATTTTTAGTGTAACAATGTGTAGCGAATGGAGTATAAAATTTACTTCCATTTGTTCGTCCAAGCAGCTCAAAACATTACACAAATACACTTTCGTCAAAAATTTACTAACCATAATGGTATTTTTATCCAAAACTTTGATCATACAACTATAGTAGCATTTTCTTACGGTGTAGGGGACGAAAGAAACTAAAAGAAACAGATAGAACGGAAGCGGTAGAAGGAAAACAGAAAAAAGGAAAAAAAAAGAAAAGGCATGTCGACAGGAGGGGGAATGAGAGAAATGAAAAAGCAGAAGATGGGAGGGGAGGAGGAATGGGAAAACACGAAAAAAAATGAGGATGAGCGCTCGCGCTATGTAGCGTTACCGTAAAATCACACTGATTAACAAAATAGCAATAATCTTTGAACTAGAATGACAAATTACATGTGCTGCAGGTTTAGATTGTTTTAAAGGAAGCAGGAGTTATGCTATTTCATTAAGTGGAATAAAGTTTTGGTGAGTACTGAGTACAACCTGGCCTGATCAGGGCCTAAATATGGCCCTCCAGTTCACCTTTTGGAGGACAGCCAAAGCGGGGAATCTATCTATGGATCACAGAGTCCCTCCGTTCAACTTCTTCCTTAAGTCGTATGAAGACATCGTCGCTCGTGCTTGCTTAATTATGGAAGGTTCTCCCATTGCGTTCTTTTCTGATGTTTGAATAGGCGTTGACGATGATGCCATTCAGACTTCTATTTATCTTGTCGACGCCTTTGGAAGTCTCTTTCCACCATGATGCGATGCTTTGGATTGTGCTCGATGTGCATACATGATTGTTGTTGGTCGAAGCAGCCACCAGGTTTAGAGTTAGCCTTGTACAATTTTAGATGATTGAAAAATTCAAAATATTTTGGCGACAAAAATCTGGGGAAAAACTATTTAATTATTTCTTGGATCCCATAAAAAATTGGCCAGTGCACTATCTCAATAAGGGCCACTCTAATTCGTACATCCTTCCCTATATGCAATGAGCTCCCAATTCAAACATACAAGCTATCACTCGACGCAGCATACAAGTCAATTCTCATGCAGAATCGCAACCTCCTGTGATTGCGACAACCTCCAATTCATCTTAAAATATTTTTATCAATGAAGAAAAAAAGAAGCTATAGGGCATCTCCAATATGGTTGTTTAGAGGAATTCTTGTCAAAACCTTGACACGCGCAGGACACTAAGCATGTATATTTAATGAATTACCGGCAATCAATCCTTATTTTAAAACCAATTAAGCAAACACATAAGAAGACATAATTGCATTGGGTGAGAAAAATCTTTCATAGATTCTTGATCATATAATTTCACATGTTATCAAGAAGTGTACCTATATTCGCACCTTACATTGAAGATGCATATGGCCAATCCAACGTGAAGAAAAAAGTTTTCCACCTAGTCAATGTACAAATCTAGAATATCAGAAATTGCGTCCACATCACACTAACTGTGTAGCCTGTAATCCTGTGTCCTAAGATTTTCCTTAAATTTGTTTGTTCCAAAATGACTTCCTATCTTCTCTCTGGACTGATTTGGTCTAGATTATTAAACGGATTATTACTATAGATTATCTACTAATTATATAAATAAGTCTAAATATTTAAAAAATAAACTTAACAAAGTGCTTAAAACAAGTGGGTCTAGATAGTTCAATAGAACAAAGTTTTTTAAAAAACATATTTTTTAAACATAGAATAAATAATCCGTTTTAATAAACTCACGGTAATAAACAAGCTTAAAAAAACACGGCACAAGAGCGTACAGCAAATAGTCCACGCAACTTGTCCAGCGCAGCAATAGGCCCCAAAAGCATTCGATGCTCATGCTGCATCGCTCAAGGCGGCCGTCTCCTCTTCCACTTCCATCCACCCTCCTACCCCAACTCCAACCCACACACAACTGAACTGCGAGCAAGCCGTCTCCAACCACCCTCCTCCCCCATGTCCTCCTCCCTTCACCCTCCCCTCCTCCTCGTCCCAATCCTCCTCCTCCTCCTCCTCCCCGCCGCAGTTCGTTCCCAGCCGGCCGCCGCCCCCGCGCCGCGCCAGCAGCAGCAGCAATGCCCACTCAACTTCACCGCGCTCCGCCCCTTCCTGGCCCCGCCGCTCCCGTCCGACGACTCCGCGCGCTGCCTCTTCGCCGTGCAGTCCGTCCGCCTCCTCCTCGCGCTCCACCTCGCCGCCACGGGCTCCTTCCTCCTCCCCGCTAACGCCTCCTGCCTCGCGCCGCTCCGCGCCGCGCTCCCGTTCGCGCTCCCGCCGCCCTCCGCCTGCGGCCTCTCGGGTCTCGATACGCTCCTCGCCTCCCCCGGCTGCGCCAACGTCTCCACGCTCGGGGACTTCGACGCCGCCGTCCCGGCCGCTTCGCGGGTGGACATGAACGCCAGCTGCGACCGGGACCTCACCCCCGTCCCCGACTGTACGGCCTGCACTACCTCGCTCAGCAAGGCCGCCGCGGCGTACCTCCTCCCGGGCTCCCCCGACGGCGGCGGGAACAACGTCACCGGCTGCGTCCAGTACCCCTTCATCTACGCCGGCGCCGCCGCCAGCCCGCGCGGCGCCGACGACCCGGCCACGGCCTTCTGCCTCTACCTTCTCAAGGTGAACTCTGCTTCCAACGCCCGCTCCGGCGTCCCCGGTTGGGTCTACGGTGTCGTGTTTGGCTGCGTCGCTCTGGTGCTACTCGTTGCCGCGGCTGCTGGCTCTTGGTTCCTGGTGCACCGGAGGCGGAGGCGGGCCACAGCGGCGGCGCTGGCTAAGGCCGCGGCCGACAGCAGGAGCAAGCGCTCGCAGGCTATGGAGTCAATAAGCGCGAGCACCACGCTGGTCCGGTTCACCTACGACGAGATCAAGGCGGCCACTGGGGGATTCGCAAGGGAGAGCATCATTGGCCGCGGCGGGTTCGGCAATGTGTACGAGGGTGTGCTCGCGGATGGCACGGAGGTGGCAGTCAAGCGTTTCAAGAACTGCTCGGCGGCTGGGGATGCAGCATTCGCGCATGAGGTGGAGGTCGTGGCCAGCGTCCGCCATGTCAACCTGGTCGCCATCCGTGGGTACTGCATCGCTACCACGGAGAGAGAGGGCCACCAGAGGATGATTGTGTGCGACCTGATGCACAATGGTAGCCTCCACGACCACCTGTTCGGTGCCGGCGAATGCCAGATGGCGTGGCCAGTGAGGCAGAGGATAGCCATCGGGATGGCCCGTGGCCTGGCCTATCTGCACCGAGGTGCGCAGCCGGCAATCATTCACAGAGATATCAAAGCGAGCAATATCTTGCTTGATGACGACTTTGAGGCCATGGTGGCTGATTTTGGATTGGCCAAGTTTGCGCCGGAAGGGATGACACATGTGAGCACACGGGTTGCTGGCACGCTGGGTTATGTCGCCCCTGAGTATGCGCTGTATGGCCAATTGACTGAAAAGAGTGATGTCTATAGCTTCGGAGTTGTGCTTCTTGAGCTTCTAAGTGGAAAGAGGGCATTCATCTCTCTTGGTGAAGGCCAGAACTTTGTGCTCAGTGAATGGGCTTGGTCATTGGTCCGGAGGGGGAAGACAGTGGATGTGATCCAAGAAGGAATGGTTGAGCCTGGTCCTACTGAGGTAATGGAGAAGTATGTACTTGTCGCAGCACTCTGCACGCATCCTCAGCTGCACGCTAGGCCAACAATGGAGCAAGTGGTGAAGATACTAGAGGCAGATTCAGCATTAGGGCCTCTAATTATTCCGGAGCGGCCTCTCCCGGTAGTTGCAAACCTGGCTGAGATTGAGAGGTCAGCCAGTAGCAGTGGCTCAGGTCAGCTGTTTAGTCCCTCTGGTTTCCGGTCTTTTACTCATATAAATGAAGATGCAGCTTTGGAGTCTCCTAAAGAAGAATGACACTTTGCTTAGCTGAGTAGAGAAGTTTATTGCTAGATTCTCTGTGTATCATATTTTTTTGTTAGCTTGATTTGGCGTAATTGGATTACCCAATTGTGTAGATAGCAATTGTACTTTTGCTCCCACCCAGGAAATATAAGATTCTTTGGTGACATTGAATTCATTTAAAGCATATCTGCTGCTGTATTTCTTTATTATGTATTTATCTTTTAAATATCATTGGTGTGGACTGCTTTTTTTTTTTTGTTAATTTGGATTGTCAATATGAGAAATAGGAAGGTTAGGTTCGCGGATATTGTAGAACAAATTGCACTTCCATTTCACTTCTAGAATTGATCAGTCAGATATTAAGAATAAATATATTAGGATGCTTCATGAATACATTATATTCTTCTATTATATTGTACCATGTCTTGAAATTGATAGGCATACATTATATTCTTCTATTATATTGTACCATGTCTTGAAATCGATAGGCATAATTTTGAAATACTTGCCAGTTACCACTGATTATCTGTTGTGAAGCTAATTCATGATTATGTTGAAAAAGAAAACTGAAAAGATTGCTCCTGAACACTTGGTTATTATTATTGGTAGCACCAATTAGAAGCTACAACATCACCTTGGAGAACCTGCCTGACCAATTGACCATTTGCTGCTATATACTCCCTCCGTCCCAAAGGAATCAACTTCTAGCTGTGAATGTGGACATAAGCTATGTCCAGATTCATAGCCAAAAGTTGGGTTTTTTGGAACGGAGGGAGTATGTGCTATGCAGTAATCTGAATTTATTTGGAATAATCAATGGCAAGATATACAAGATTGAGTGTCAGGTAGTATTGGAGGAGGATCGAATCTATTGAAGTGATAGCTAGCTTTATCCAAGTACAGTTAACCGTTTCGTGGAATTTAATGACATTATTATCCTTTTCGTGGAATTTACTGAAGATTCTTTTTGATAATTTGGGGTTGTGGGTAAACTTATTGATGTTAAATTTGTAATTTGTGCCCTTGGAAAAATTAGTTTGATTTGAACTAAGAATCAGTTTTGCCTTTTGTCATGTCACTTGAAAATTTCTTGTTTGTTAATCACCTAAACTTGCACAATATATAAAACCACAACTTTAGTATAGTTTACTTTAAATTAAAGTTTACTTTGTTTTATGCTTCCCTAGTTTTGATTTTTATCTTGTTTAGTATTGGTAGGGATTCATCAAAATACAACTTTATTTTAAGTAAAAACATTCTTTTTTTCACAAGAAAATAAAACGCTAAATAATTTTGCTATTGGATGTTGATCTAGTGGCCGCAAAAAGGGTTTGATAGATAAGAAAAATCAGCCACTTCATTACTTGATGATATCATAAGAAATTAGTAAAGCTTTCTTTTTCTTTGAGAGGGTAAGTAAAGCTTAGTTTTTTTTTTAAAGTATCAGTAAAGCTTTGTGAGATTATTAACTTAGATAGATACCAGAAATTGTGAACAACTTGTCCCTTCAGTCACCATTTATATCTGAGGAAGATAGGAATGATTTTGTGGCACACTCAAGTCACTCTAAACTGAGGTTATCTTCTTTCACCTCTATCCTTGTTTGCTTTCAGGATTTTTCTCTGTTCTTAATCTTGCAGATTCCAGACTCATTCTGAATTTTTAATAGCTGACTAGGCAATCTTTGTATAGTGACCTGCAATTCCGTGCTGGCATATGCCAACTCCAGGTACGAATTATGTAAATTTCAGAGACTTGATTCTGTTCTCTTTGTTCAACGTTTAGTTTAGAACTTCAGGAGCATAATCTAGTGATAGGAAAGAATCCCACGAATTCTATTGCTAAAACCTTACCTGTTCGCTCTGACTCTGTTAGGCTTTTAATAAATATATATTGGTCCTGCATACAACAAATCATAAGCATCCAAATTGCTGTTGCTTTTGAAGTTGGTATTCCCATTATCCTGCGGTGGAACAGTTCACATCAGGTTGTAGACCAAGTTGGATCATCTTGAACTAATCAAGCGCTGGTAACATTATGTCTCTGGTTAAATCAGAAGGCCCCTATTAAGAAACTGAGTTTGTGCCAAGGGAGCAAGTGTGGAGGAAGAATCCTGTGTCGGTGGTGCAAAGTGGATCTGTGTGCCAGCAAAATACATCTGACGGAGACTACCAAAGTGAGACGATGTAGCTGAGATAAGAACAGACGTTCCAAGACCCGACGGCTGTGGGACCGGAGGCACTATCCAGCACTGTGCCAGCATCGTTTTTTCCTGTACAGCTGTACCGTGATGCAGTTTTTTTTTTTCCCTGAAACTAAATTCAATTACATTCCTTGTCAGGTTTAATGTCACAGTGCTGGAGACAAATCGAGCATGGTCAGAGGTGAGATTCTGCCACAAAATCATGGACAAATCGAGCATCTATAACAAAACCTCTTTGAACTTTTGAGTACCTTCTGTTTTGTACATAAAAGAAGACTCGTCATGATTAAGTATCGGTTACTTGGTAGTACACTAAATCTCCTAATTAGAATCACCACCAACCTTTTTAACCTCTCCCATTGCTTAACTTTTAATCGCCTATGTGGGGAAGTTCTCTACTGGCTGTTGGACCTGTTAAAGAACAAGCGTTTGTGCCAGAGAGTATAATCTTCATACTTGCATCTCACTAAAAATTGGCTGCAAGTCCTATAAAAAAAGGCTGCAAGTTCATTAACATAAGGATTTCCAGAATTAGGTAGATTAGCAATTTGTTTGTATAATCTTCGCTGAGAAATTTAAATTCACAAAGAAGTAATTAACTTCATTGATGTGATGTTTAAATACATAGCAAAGGAACTGTTTCTGTCTAGAGTTTTTTACTCTTATATTCAGTCCTCGATTTTCCTGTACTAATTATGATTAAAATGCTTGAAAAAAATATAGCCTATCAATTGCTTCCTCCAAGTTTTTTCAAACTGTTGTCTCAAATATTCAATGGGAGAAGGCAAATTAGTCTCTTAAATAATTCCCAAAGTCTTGATGGTGCAACGAACAATGGTTTCTAAAGTATGTAAAGAATATGCTCATAATAATCTTTGCATTGCATTCTTGTATGGTGAACTATTACAAAAAATACATCTTTATATCACAAAAAAAATAATTTTAAGGTAGCTGCTGCGTAATAAGACATGGGAGTATTCTGTGTTGACCTGTCTATATAATGCAACGTCATTAAACAACGGTTCTGATGCACTACCATATATTTAAACCCTTATGCTTAATTTTTTTTTAGGGAAACCCTTATGCTTAATTGATCTCCTCACTTTCCTCTTTTTTATTGGGTAGATGGCGGAGCTTAAATGATGTGAGATACGGTAGCTATCTTTAGGTGACAACTTACAGGACTTCACTGACAGATCAAATTAATTTAACACTATGTAAACAATGGTTTATTTAGCTATGCCTTAAACATAGTAGTGATAGTTAGGTAGGAAGAGACTACTACAATTTTTCAGTATCCACCACTTTAGCACATAGTTAAATAAAAACTTACCAATTGCAACACAAATTAATTGGACTGGGTGGGCGGAAGGAATATCATACGGATACAAGAGTATAGGTGCTTAACTAGTTTCAGTATTCACCACTTTAGCACATAGTTTAGGAATTTACAAATAGAGAAGAGACAAAATCTTCCAAACCGGTACACATACAAGAGTTTAGGTGCTTAACTAAGCCACAGAAAGGGTCATGGTGTGGAATTTTATTATGAGATTACTGATACTGTGATACATTAGTACTGAATTTAATTTGTTGCAATATATTAATGATATTCCATATATATATACATGTATATGGTTCTACCGAAAGCTTGGATGAGGATTTGTGATCCTCACTTGTGCTCCTATTGTTCTCATGGTTTGTTGACACAATGGTAAATCCATGCTTCTTGTTCCTGCCTTCTCACACAATGGTAAATCCATGCGCCTTCTCACACAATGGTGGTAAATCCATGCTTCTTGTTCCTGCCTTCTGTCTAGTAAAACATGATGTGGGTGAACCGAGTAGTGAAAGGCAGTGAGAACGAGAGGCAGTCAAAGAAGCCATTGCCCATTTCGCTGTTGCCATGTCCTACACTCCTACTTGGATGGTTGTTCATTTTGGTTGACCGGTGTGCTTTACTGAGACCCAGCTGTATTGAATCGGTTGAAAATTTAGGATGCCGTACTTGTACACCTCAGGCTGCGGTTTCCTGCAACAATGACATTTTACACATGTATATCCTACCCTTATGAGCACCTTTAAAAAATTGGATCGGTATATCTTAATATTAATGAAGTCAACACGGGTGCCTCACAGTTAGCGGGTACGCGTCTACCACTAAAAAAATAATTAGCCGTAAATACGAGCACCTGTGCTAAGTCTAGGACTTGAATTCAGATGAGTAGGTTCCACCACAAGGAACCTAACCAGTTGAGCTACACTCACTTCGGAGCAACAATGACATATTGGCGTTCAATCTGCACACATGTCTATAGCAAGATGTTGGTTGATCTCCTAGCCACCGAGCCAGAGAGAAGCGCGTGGGCTCGGCCCATCCCTCGCTCACGCGTGTCTAATGACAAGGAGCGAGTCTCCCAGACTCGCTCGCACATCCCTCGCACCCGTGTGACGATCGGACACGCCGTTCACTTCTTTGGACTCGCCCTCGATCCACTCCATGCATATATATAAGGAAATCAACACCGTTCGATGGTGATAACTAATGTATGGGCTAACTGTCTGTCGATGTTTTACACCGGCAATAAATATATGGGGCTAGTCGGCGGATGGAAACTCGGTGGATTGCAAAGGAACACAAGGAGATTTATACTGGTTCAGGCCCTCGATGTGAGGTAATACCCTACGTCCAGTTGTGGTGGTATTCCTTTGAGGATTGATGTTTGCTTCTATGAGCTCGTGTCCTCAGGGGGCGCCCTGCCTCCCCTTATATACTGGGGGACAGGGTTACAAGGTAGGAGTCCCCGTCGGATTACAACTAGGAGATCTCCCCTTAGAGATATAACACACCCGACTAGGACTGTATATTCCTTTCTATACAAGGCGAAGTCTGCCGAATCTAGCTATATCTCTAATTACAAGGCTAGGCCCATCCTCTATCCGAGTGGCCCATATGCTTGTCATGAGGTACCCGGGGCCCATGGCACCCACAGTAGCCCCCGAGACCTTCATAGTTGAGTCACAGCTGATGCCGAGTGCTCGTCCTCCACGGTGAAGATCACCCGAGTGCGTTGCTCCCGAGTACTCTTTGTCTGAGTGTGTCTTCTTCCCGAGTCTTGCTTCATGTCAGCTGGCAGCGAGGCTATGAAGGGCTCGATGTAGATGTTGGAATAGTGTGCGCCGAATAGGCGCACCTATTAGGTGTAGCCCCCGACTTTATGCTTAATTGTGAAAACAATTAAACATGAAGTCAAAGATCTTTAACCTTGTAGTCTTTCCCGAGTAGATTACTACTGGTACATGGGACTCTTCGGTATCATGTCAACCGGAATATGATTTATAGTCTTGCCGAGTAGGGAACTACTCGTATATGGGACTCTTCAGCGTCATGTCAGCTGGAAAGGGGATGTTTATAGTCTTTCCCGAGTAGTATACTACTCGAAAATTAGACTCGTCGGCATCATGTCAGCCGGAAAAGGTGTTTATAGTCTTTCCCGAGTGGCGTCCCATTCGGAAGTTAGACTCTTCCGCATCATGTCAGCGGGAATGAGAATTTTATAGTCTCTCCCGAGTAGTGTACTACTCGAAAGTTAGACTCATCCGCGTCATGTCAGCGGGAATGAGAAATTTATAGTCTCTCTCGAGTAGTGTACTACTCGAAAGTTAGACTCATCCGCGTCATGTCAGCGGGAATGAGAAATTTATAGTCTCTCTCGAGTAGTGCACTACTCGAAAGTTAGACTCTTCAGTGTCATGTCGGCTGGAATAATGTTGCCAATGGCAACTGGTGGCCACGCATGTAGGCCGAGTACCACTGTATGAAAAATAAATCCATTACGTGGTTAGGTGTACTCGAGAGAGATACCTGCATCTCCAATTTTAATGAAGACCAGCTTCTGATCCTTGTAAGGATGTATCCTCGAGACCTGGTGGATAATACAGATACCCAAACATATATGTTTAGCAATAAGGCTCTCATGAAGCATATCTGTTTACCTCATCGGTTCCTGTGGGTAGCACCAGCGCTATAATTTCAACTTAGCCTGCGGGCGGCCCACATGGAGCATGCTACTGTAGGAACTCATATCTTGGTGGCTGCTACCAAATAAGCCGGCCTGAGCCGACCTATCCAGCATAGCTCTATAGAAGTATCATCCATCGCATGTCAGGATGAGTTTTTTGGTGTTGATAACCGCAATCAGCCAGAGAAATTCTTGTTCGCAAGCCTTTCCGACTTACATTCTGGATGCAAACTGGTTGCCACGTAAGCCTGAGTGGGTATAATGCAGGATCTGCTTGCCCTCCTCAGGTGTGACGCAGTGCATGAGAACTCCAGATGCACTTTGACGATGTAAGTCTTCTCTGACTTGGGTAAAGCCGAACAAGGTACCCGAACCTTGCATTAGCAGAGGGTTCGGCTGGCGACCCTCATGGGGCGTACCCTATCCAACAGAGTTATAGCCAAGCTAGGCACCCGAACCTTGCATTAGCATAGGATTCGGCTGGCGACCCTCATGGGGCGTACCCAACCTGACAGAACCGTGACCAAATAAGGTACCCGAACCTAGCATTAGCGTAGGATTCGGCTGGCGACCCTCATGGGGCGTACCCTACTTAGCCGAGTGGTATACAGCCCCGACTGGCGCCGGGGGCCGATTGTTGGCTCGCACGGAGCGTAGTCGGGGAAGATGACGTCCCGACTGGTGCAAGTACTCGGTGAGTAGCCCTCATGGAGCATCCCGAGTGTGTTTTGGCAGACTTGTCCAGCCCCCGAGCGTAGGAGATGGGCTCGCAGCCCTGAGTTCCTGTCACGCGTATCCGGAGCTGGGCCTGCAATATAAAGATATCGGATGAGTAGCATCTGATGATGGAAATAATCACCCGAATTAAATGTATTTTACAATGTATGTAAATACGTGTTCTTCCTCTTTTTGATATTAATTTCCTCGAGTAGTTGATCCCTTACGTTTAAGCACTCTGCCCGACTAGTCATAGCCCCCTAGCGTCGGGAGTTGGCTCATGGCTCTTTCCCAGGCAGCGTTTTGGGTAACTTGAGTTCGTCTTACATGGAGCAGAGTTTCACGGATCGAGATTTATGCTACTCGAGTACTTTTGTAATCATTTAAGAGCAAAAACGGAAAAAAGTAAATGCGCAGCTTGTACACCTATTAGGTGTAAGCGGCTGTGGCACTAGCAAGGCCGAGTGAGGAGATGTTTATCAGAAAGTGACTTAGCTGTTCGGTATTTGGGAGTGGGGATGCCATCCTCGTGTTTGAGCTTGTGAGCCCCCGAGCATGTCACTTGTTGTTCTGATAATCTTCAGTTGTTGAAGGTCGAAGGCGGTTGTGACCGACTGCCACAATGGAGCCATCTGACTTGCGTTTGCGATTCCCAGCTTTAGTCGGGACCGCGTCGTCGGTGTCGTCCCGCTTCTTCTGTCAAGGTGACTTGTTGTCATCGAGGGCCTCGGCAACAGCGTGGGCCGAGTCGGCGTACTTGTTTGCCATGTCGAATAGGGCCTTGACAGAGTTGGGAGGTTTCCGCGTGAATTTGTCGATGAACGAGGTGTCTTTGACTCCTTTTCGAAAGGCGGCGATGACGACCTCATCCTTGATGTTTGGGATCGAATTTTTCTTCTCAGAGAACCTCTTGATGAAGTCACGAAGAGACTCGTTCTTCCTTTGATGCAACTGATATAAGTCGTGCTCGGAAGATGGCCTCTCGTACGTTCCCTGGAAGTTGGCGATGAAGCGTTCCCGGAGTTCTCCCCAGGAGCCGATTGATTGCTTGGGAAGTCCTGTTAGCCATGTCCTCGCTGAGTCGGCTAGAGCGACTGGGAGGTAGTTAGCCATGACTTTGTGATTTCCCCCAGCTGCTCGGATCGCCAGAGTGTAGACCGTGAGCCAGGACTCGGGATTGGTCTTGCCATCGTATTTGTTGATGCCTGTAGGCTTAAAGCCGACTGGCCAGTCGACCTGTCGTAGTTCCTGGGTGAAGGCCGGTATGCCTTCGTCTTCATGAGGACTCCGACCCCGACTACGGCGGCGAAACCGCCCGTAGTGGAGGCCAAAATGCTCGTTCTCGTCTTCCAGCTGGCGTTGGCCGTCTTCTTCTCGTTTGCGGTGCCGAGCATTAATGTCTTGCTGAAGGTCGCGCCGCAGTCGGTCTCGGAGGTCCTGGTTGCCCCGACGGTCGCTTCGACATTGCCGGTTGTTGTGGTTGCCGAGTGACGTCTGGCTTGACTCCGCGTGCTGCCGACTAGAGCCGGCCGCTCGATGTCGCTTTGAGGTGGATGAGACTGCCGCTGGGGAAGTTGATCGACTGGTCAGTACGAGTGTGTTGCCCGACTGTTGGTGCTGCTGACATGCGGCAGCGGTAAGCATGGCTTTTATCCTTGCGATCGTCGGGGTGGCCTGGTGATCAGGCCCAACCTGGACCGTGTCCAGTAGGGTTACGGCGGCCACGATGTTCTGTTGTGGCGTGACGAAGACGTCGTGGTTGCCGACTTTTGTTTGGAGGGTTTGTTGCTGAGCGGTTCACCCAGCCCTGCGTAGGCCGTCGTTGCGGGCGTGCAGGCGTCTTGTTTCTTCCTCCTGTTGTTCTCGCAGACGGCAGGCCTCCTCCTCTTGTTGTTCGTGTAGTCGGCGTGATTCCCGAGTAGGAGTAGAGCCTTTGGATGCCATGAGGATTTCTCGCGGCGGGGAGAAGCTTGCCGAGCTGCTGTCCGACTTAGAGTCGTAGTCCGACTGGAAGTCGGAGTCCGACTTCGAGCCGAAGTCGGGATGGTTGATGGGGATGAGTGTAACTCCGACCTCCCTAGATCCGATCTCGAGCGGCTCGGAGCCGTATCCGAGTCGAACTCCAGGGGATCGGGTTTGCCGCGTCGGATGTAGATTGTAGATATCCGCGGCGTCGCCGAGTCCGAACGAGAAGTTGACGATCTCTTCCCTTCTCGGCCCGATCTCGGCCGGCTCAGAACCGAGTCCAAGTCGAACACTGGAAGGAAGAGTTGTCCCTGGACTCGGGCGTATTGGAGATCGCCGCAGCATGTCGTCGAAGATTGCCGCAGCGTCGTGTGGGCCGACTGGCGCGGAGTCGGCTGGTTCCTCGACCGATTGGATCGTGTCCGTGTCGGCCAAGGTGAGATTGCCGATCTGGTCGGCGATGACGTCGAGGCTTCTGAATGCGATTGTATCTCCGGGGGAGAGTTCGCCGCCGTCGACTTTGGTTGCTGGATCCATCAAGCTTGTAGATGTAGATCGCGCCGATCCCCTACCTGGCGCGCCAACTGTCGATGTTTTACACCGGCAATAAATATATGGGGCTAGTCGGCGGATGGAAACTCGGTGGATTGCAAAGGAACACAAGGAGATTTATACTGGTTCAGGCCCTCCATGTGAGGTAATACCCTACGTCCAGTTGTGGTGGTATTCCTTTGAGGATTGATGTTTGCTTCTATGAGCTCGTGTCCTCAGGGGGCGCCCTGCCTCCCCTTATATACTGGGGGACAGGGTTACAAGGTAGGAGTGCCCGTCGGATTACAACTAGGAGATCTCCCCTTAGAGATATAACACACCCGACTAGGACTGTATATTCCTTTCTATACAAGGCGAAGTCTGCCGAATCTAGCTATATCTCTAATTACAAGGCTAGGCCCATCCTCTATCCGAGTGGCCCATATGCTTGTCATGAGGTACCCGGGGCCCATGGCACCCACATTGTCTTAAAACTAAGTCTACCGATCCTAAGGCGCACTGAAGGGGACCGCAGGGCAAATTCCATCGCCACTGCACGGTGATCTCCATCACCATGCTCGATTCTCTCTTCTACCGCGACAAACTATGACATGAGTGACACCTATGACTTCATCTTGATCCGGTCAGTACACCACCATAATTTCCGTATAAGCAAATTGGTGGTCATGCATAGCCTAAGTTAATGAATCTAAAGATTAGCTCTAACATTGTGGTATCAGAGCAATCTTAGGCCTTTGCATGTTCCCATCATCCCAGTGATGAAGCCACTAAGCTGCTATAATGATCGCATTTCACATATGCTTGTATAAGTTTTTAGTTTTATTTTGCAATTTCTACTCAAGTTCATGGCTTAGGTAGTAATTAGAAGGAGGGGACTCAGATCGGGGTTAAGTTCAAGAAAATCCCCAAAAATTTTCCCCAAATTTCCCAATACCCGAAACCCTAATTTTGAAATTCCCCAAATTTCGAACCCTAATTCCCAGATCAAGCAAATCCCGAGTCGGAAAATCCCCAAATCGATGAGAAACCCTAAGAATTTGAATTTGGACTTACCTGGTTTAGGCTCAGTTCGCTAGAGCTCGCCGCGTGTGGCATAAGCCCGCCATACGCGCGTCCCCAAGCGCTCCGCCGTCTTCATGCGAGCGGTGCATAGCAGTAGCGTCGCCATGCACCCACTTCCGCTGCCGTCTTGGATCAGCTCCGTGCCTGCATCACTTCGCCGCGCGGAGTCAAGGCTTGCCTTGGCATGGCCTCCGGCGGCGCCTTGGAGGAGAACCGAGGTGGGGATGGACGTGCGGTGTCGGCCTGCCATGCCACTACCATCGCCACTCATGCCGGAGAAATCAGGGAGAGAAAGGGGAATGAGTTAGGGTTAGGGTTAGGACACCAGGCGGCGATTTTGTTTAGAGTTGACGCGGTCTAGACCGTCCGATCATGATCCAGCAAACCCCATTAGCTCTATGCCGACCCGAGCTGCCTCGCTGTGATCTGGACTGTCGATCAAGATCCAACGACGCTCACTGTTGGGCCTGCGGGACTTAACGGGCTGTGGATTTCATTCACTTGCGTTAATGGGCCACGCGTGCCTCCGCCTTTCTGGACCGGCTGCGTGTTGCACAGCCGTGCGTGTGCTCGCCCATAGTAATGGGCTGATGCGCGCCCGTGGGCCGCTGCCAGCCAGCGGGCCGAATTCCTTTTCTTTTAATTATTTAACCGAAAATTCCTCATTCATCTACAATAATGCTTTTAATCAGTTTTAAGCCATATTTGATGCCTAAAATTGCGGTAGAAAATCTCCTCATGTTTTTAAAACTATTTGTACTGCAAATTAACACTACCAGAAAACCGAGATTTTGTGACGGTGTTGAATTTTTGTGAGAGGATTAGATACACTCTCATGAAAATCACAATTTTCGTGAAGGTGCAGTAAAACCCGCCACGAAAACATATTTTCATGATGGTACTTGACACACTGCCACGAAAAGTAGTTGTTTTCGTGAAGGTATTTTTTAGACCGTCATGAAAATAATTGCCCCTTCACGAAATAATGTACAGTACCATCGCGCCTCTACTTGGACCAGAAAGAACCAGACCCACCGGCGGCACAAGCATGTCAGATGCAATCATATCAGCACTAAAACACCGGATCCCATCAAAACTCTGAAGTTAAGCGTGCTTGGGCGAGAGTAGTACTAGGATGGGTGACCTCCTGGGAAGTCCTCTTATTTCGTGGCGGTGCTCACCGTTATAAAATAACATGTGCAGACCTGGTGGCCTCGTAATTTTTGCAGAGGTGAGGACCGCCTCAAAAACGATATTTTCCTGGCTTCTGATTCGTGAGAGGTTTTCCATAAGGGTGGACTGTCAATCATAAAATAACATGTGCAGACCTGGTGGCCTCGTAATTTTTGTAGAGGTGAGGACCGCCATGAAAATAATTCGTGACGGTTAACCGCCTCAAAAACAACATTTTCCTGGTTTCTGATTCGTGAGAGGTTTTCCATGAGGGTGGATTGTCAGGAAATATTTTTCATGGCGGTATTCTTATATTCGTGACGATATTTTAACCCTCACGAAATCTCAGTTTTCTGGTAGTGTAAGATTACTTCTAGCTAAATGGAGCCAATGAGAAGTTTAGCTAGAAAATTTAATTTATTTCCCTTTATTGTTTCGGCCCAACGGAAGTTACAATTTAGAATTTACATTTTTCGATAATAACGTTAATTTTTCTTCATATTGGCCCAACCGTATTATAAAGTAGAATTTTATGATTATATTTTTTATGACATCTTGACACTTAGCTTTATTTTCTTGCCTATGGTGAGATAAAATGAGATTTTATGTGTTTATGCGCATTAATTGTCACCTAATAATGTTGTATATTTTTTTCTATTTTGCCTTGTGGTATTATGGAATAGAATTTTATTTACGTGCATAATTAATGTATATTACTCAAATCATGTTGTTTTACTCTATTTTGGCCTAACGGTATTATAGAGTGAAACCTTATATTTATGCACATAGTTTCTTGATATTTTGCTTCATTTATACCTAAGTGGTGTTATGAAACAAAAGTTTTATTTATTTAAGTGTACAATTTATGTGCATCGCTTAATGATAATGACGTTGTTTTACTTCATTTAAGTTTCTTTATGGAGTAAAAACTTTTATGTGGATAATTAACTAGACCAACATAGGGTTAATTGTACACATTTATTATTGTTTGTTAATGTTATTTATCATTAAATTTCAGCTCCGAATGATGTTGTTGCTCACATAAGTAACATTGAGCAATTTAATGGCGCTAACTTCCAGAAATAGGAGAAGGTGCAGATCACTCTTGGGCTACTCGATTATGATGTTGTCATGCATGAGGACGCTCCTGTTGCTCCCCCTAATGATGTGGCCCCTGATGTTAAGAGGGCTTATAAGGAAAGAGCGGAAATATGGGAGAAGGCCAACCGCATGAGCTTGATGATAATTAAAAACTTTATTTCTCTTAGCATCAGAGGTGGCATTCCTGACGCTGCAACTACTAGTGGATATATGACTAATGTGGAGCAAAACTTTAGGGGCTCCTCTAACACTCATGCAAGTGTTCACGCCGTGAGGTTGTTCACATCCCACTATGATGGTAAGAACGGCGTGAGAGTATATATAATGTCATTGACCAACATGGCTAAGCAACTGAGGAGTATGGGCATGGCCATTTCTGATGGCTTTCTTATCCATCTCTTTATGAATTTATTGCCACATAATTATGATTCCTCCAATGTAAATTATAATGCTCAGGAGGATAAGTGGTCAACTACTGAGCTCATAAGTCACTCTGTTGAGGAGGAAGAGTGTTAGAAAGCCAAAAAGCAGAATGAGCAAGTTCGCCTTGCTGAATCTGAAAAGGCTGATGAGAAACATACTGGTGAGCCCAATGAGCAGCCTAAGACTTCCTCTATCATGTTTGAGGGGAAAGGAAAATCACCTGCTACATCTGTGCCTAAGTCAAGTGCCACAATCATCTGCAAGTTCTACCATAAGCCTGAGCATATGCAAAGGGAATGTGAAGGCTTCAAGAAATGGCTTTCTAAGAAGAGTAATGTTATTAGTTGCAATATTACTCGTACTAATGATGCATTTATGTAATATTATGTCCTTAATTCTTGGTGAATTGACTTATGTGCAATTATGCACTGCACTTATTCAATACAGAAATTGCTTTCCGTGAGGATCATGGCAAAAGGGGAGCAAAGCCAGCTGAATGAAAATGAGTTTGATAAGGAGGTAGTCGTGATCTTCCCTTTGTTTAGGAAGAGCCTTTATTTATTATGTTATGTCCTCTATGCTAAGGAACATTGTTTCCGTCTATGAGTATGGCTACAATATTGGATTTGATAATAAGGTACATGGTGTCGAATTCAATAATAAAGTTGTGAGTCCCGTCTTTGAGCGAGAAATAATTTGTTTGCTCCTATTTATGATTCTCTGTTGAATGTCTATGATGTTGTGTATAAAATAATTATGAGACCATGTCGAAATTGTGACATTATTGTTAAAACCACACTTCGAAGGAGAGAATGGTGCGTCTTATTACGTTGGAGATGAAATAATGCGTTACTTTGTCCCATTAAGTTAAAGATATTTCATTCATTACTTTAATGTTTAAAATTCACTGGGGAGTATAAGGGGAAATCTCATAAGTTTCTCTAAGGTTTCACTAACTCTAAAGTCTTTAATGTTTTCTTCCATTATGTTTTATGTTTCTCTCATTAGTGACCATTGAGAAGTACTAGAGAAGCTGAATAAGAAAAATCAGCATAACGTTAAATGGTGCATTCGGCCAAGGGAGGAGGATATTAGGGAGATATATTTACTATTTATTATGTTCTCTATGGACAATTTTTTTGGGTCTTATGCAAAATTCCTATTCTTTATGGAGATATTACAGTTGCCCATTTAAATAAATTAGATATGTCCTTAGAGAATGATGAAATCTATAGGAGCTTAAGGAAAAGTTGAGATATGTGGGAGCTTAATGATAAGAGCTCCATTATGAATGATTGTTTCACCTCATTTAAGTGGTCTATAATAACATAAAATATTTATCTATGAGCATTAGTGACATCCCTAATTAATTAGAAATTCCTCAAAGAATCATAAGAGCGTGTAAATGCGTCTACATAAATAACCTAGATTCTAGGAGTATTGAAATATTCAGGACAGAGCTTATGGAAAGGAACTTTTCGAGTGATAACCTTTCCTCTCCAATTTATTTTAGGTTGTCATGACACTAGTTGGTCCAATAGATGGATGTTTAATTTACAATACTTAATGTTCACTTGCGTAAGTTTGTGTGCACAACATAACCTAAGATATTGGTTATGGAAGGCAAGGTACATAAGGATTACAAATTTATGAAATTTGTCTATGGATTTTACCAAGTGTCTAGGCAATCTTTAATTATAATGGTACCCTAAATCCGATTAAGTTATTCGGGTTCAAGGTAAATGAGGTGAATGATTATATAAGGGTGGAAATTAACTGTACTAGTACTCTATATGTCTAGTGACCCATTAGCAAGCACATAAGTATGTGGTGCATCAGATAAAGGGATTTTGTTATTAAGTCTAAAGGAGTATTAGACTTATTATCGAATTCATACATATGATAGAAAACCAGATTAAGATTTAAGTTTGCTCTGTCATACCTACTCTATTAGCTAAGGAAAATCAATTAGCGTAAGATAATATAAAGATGATTCTGCTTCAACTGTCAGAAGCCTTATAAGCGCTAAGTTTGGATGCTTATAGATTTGGCATTATGTACCGAGAACTTTGCAGATTTAAGTTAAGTTTAAAATTATAATCACTATAAACTTATTAGAATGTCTTGCATTATTTGTAGGACACTTATGATAACACATTCAAATTTAAGAAGTCTGGTGAGTTAAGTTATGCAGACATTAATTTTGAAGGACATGTGGATGATATCCACATTATATTATGTTCCCATCCTTACATTAGAAGCAAAACCATGGTAAATGGCTCTAAATATTATTCCATTACATAGTCAACAATACAAACTAAGATTGTGACATATGATAAGATATTTGAGTTGGCATATTAGTTATGAATATTTTCCTGAAACTAAGAGTGGTAGACAACTTTTCTAAACCACTTATTTACTGTGATAATAAATTGCGCAATACTAAGATCGCAGTTTCCTATTCGAGTAACAATATCATGTGTTTCTGCTAAACGCATTGACATTATGCTGTGAAAGATAGGTCCCAGGGTCAAATTATTAAAGCTAAGCATATTAGTATAAAGTTAATTCTCATGGATCTACATATCAAAAGCTTATGACTTAGTTTAAAATAAGAATTATGTTGCTGTTAACGCCAAAATTTGGTACGGATCTTTATTGGATTTGGTTAAGGAAAAATCACGGTTAACTGGCGGGAATTAAATCTAGAAGAAGCCGAATTCAAGAAAGAATCGTGAAGACCATGGAGAGGCAATTAGTATCTTATCTATAAATTTGGTAGAGATAATAATTTTTAGGAAATCTGATCTCGTGCCCGATCAGGACTTGTTGTTTTTCTTTTTATAATTAGGAAACTCCTGTTTCGCATCTGATCAGGACTGTATCAACTCGGGGTATAAATGCGTATGCCCGGGGATCATGTAATCATCATACATAGATCAATACAAACTTCGGCGCATCGCCATCCTTTTTCAACGGGTTCTTGCTTCTCGAGCCGGGTTACATCGGTTAAGTTCGACCTCCTGCGAGAGGGTAAGTCTCGTTACCCCGACTACCGTATCGGCTAGGACTTCCTCGGTTAGGTCCGATATTCTAGTCGGCCTACGGTAGTCGGCTTACCACGATATATCTGTTCTGTCTACGGCTGCATCAGTTAGGTTTGATCTCATAGGCCGAGTAGATATATCACATTACGTGTGCATAGGCTTATCGGCTTACCGGGTGTAACTTATCATCAGTTTGTACTGCATCGGTTAGGTCCGATCTACTAAACTGCGTGATAAATTATTCCTACTAGGCTGATCGGTTTTATGCAAGCGTTTTATCGGGATGTATAGCCGATAAGTTATCATATTTTATATCACGATTGCATTAGATCAATCGGCCCATCGAGGTTCTGTTATCATTATCAGTCTGTGCTGCAACGGTTAGGTCCGATCTATTAGACTGGTGATAATAATTCTATCCTTATTGAGCCGATGGATGTTTATGCGATGTTCTATCGGAGTGCCTAGCCGATAGGTTATCTTTTGTTAATTAAGGCTGATTGCATTGTTTAACACGTTTTTGGCACGCTACACCGTTATCGGCTTTCCAGCCGATACACTTCATGTTAGTAATTGGCTAGTTTAGTTATTTATATTGTTATTGGTTCCTTAGCAACATGGTTTATTTATCTTATCCATCTATGCCATCATCGGTTCCCAGTCGATGTATAAGTGCTCTAGTTCACATCAGCAATCGGCCGATGGAGCGAGTCCAATTCGGCTTCCAGCCGATTGGCTCAACGATCTAATATTTTCTATCTCCTTATCAATTGCAGGGTCAAATTGATTGGCACGCCTACGAACCTCAAGATTTAGGACCTACACTGGAGTTAAGCAAATCTCCCAGGCCTTCGCATGTCTCTAGGTGCTGAACCAGATCATCAGCTCGTTCCCGACGCTGCCGGTGATTTTCGGCGTCAACAGTTGCTGGCCAGCACAAGTATAAAGTAATGCTTTTGAATAAGATCCTGGACATAGGGGTATAAGAATCAATCAACACCCAATAAAGAATATGTTTATTCCTATTAAGGTATTATGGTGGCTATAGGTACCGTTGTCATCGTGATGTTTTATTGACTGCTATGACACATTGCTTTGATTCGCTGTTCTACCGAGACTGGACTCGTTAGCTGTAAGATCAAGTGGGAGAATGTTGTTTGATCTCCTAGCCACCAAGCTAGAGAGAAACGCATGGGCTCGGCCCACCCCTCGCTCACGTGCGTCTAACGATGAGAAGTGAGTCTCCTGGACTCACTTGCACGTCCCTCGCAACCGCGCGATGATTGAACACTCCGTTCACTTCTTTAGACTTGCCCTCGATCCCCTCCGTTCATATATATAAGGAAATCAACCCTGGTCGAAGGTGATAACTAACGTACAGGCTAGCTGCCTTAAACCTAAGTCTACCGATTCTAAGGCACACTGAAGGGGACCGAAGGGTGAATTCCATCACCACTGCATGGTGATCTCCATCACTGTGCTCCATTCTCTCTTCTACCTTGACAAACTGCAATGTGAGCAACATCTATGGCTTTATCTTTATCTGGTCAGTACAACACCATAATTTCTGTAAGTAAATTGGTGATCATGTTCAGCCTAAGTTTATATATCTAAGGATTAGCTCCAACACAAGAACGATGAATACAGGATAAACTGAAACTTTTGATGAATACAGGATGAACTGAAACTTTTTCTATTATCTCTAACTATGATGCAAAGTAAAGAATATTGGGTTTAACGTCGTTAACGCACGAAACAATTAGAAGGCAGGTTCATTCGAATCAGCTCAACGAGCAGAGCTTATTCCGACACGCAAAAATAAGGCAAGTCATTAACACATGATTAATTAAGTATTAACTATTATAAATTTTAAAATATAGATTTATTTGATTTTTTAAAGTAACTTCTACATAGAAAGTTTTCGCATGAAACATACCGTTTAATAATTTGAAAAAGTGCTAACAGAAACCGAGAGAGTAGCCTAGCCGTTAAGCAGTTTAGGACGCACCCATAGTAGTATTGTTGATCGCAGACTCCACTCTTGTTTACTTTGCTCTTCTCTGAGTTTAGGGTAATGCTGTCAGGTTTTGCCCTTTTTGATCGTTGATTGGCCAAAACAATGCAATTATTATTTACATCGACCAAATTTTAAGCTTCTCTCAAGAAAAATTGTGGATATTTCGAAAATAAATTTAACTTGAGATTTTAACAGTCCATTGAAATATAAATTTTAACTCCGTTCAAATACAAGCTCAGAAACATGCAAAGTTTTGATTTAAGTTGCATCTTTGGCTACAGTACGTCAAAGTTCTATGATAAATCCATCATTACACCTGAATGTTAACATACGAATTGTGTCTAATTTCTAGTGATCTTCAAATTAGAATCTATCTAGTTTTTGGTGATCTTCAAATTAGAAATATCTAGCCGTTGATTAAACATATACTATTATCATAATCATAGACTTACATTTAACATCATGGGCCACATTAAAAACCCATCTACTAAGATTCAATAAAGATTATAACTTGGATCCAAGAACCTCTTGCATTTTGTCGTCAATCCAATCTGCAAAACGGTTATATGAGTACGAGTCCCAAAACAGGGGTTATACGAGTATCTTGTGTATCTCATCCTGTCACTATATACTGATTTTATGGGACCACCTATTTATTAAATATTTTTAAAAAATAAATCCATTAATCGATTGTAGTTATACATATTTATGATTAAGTTGCATAAATTTATAACTAAAGTTGCGAGTTAGATGTAGGTGTACATATTTAAAACTGAATTACATAAATTTATAACTAAAGTTGCGCGTAATTAATAATAGCAACTACAGTAAATTAAAAGTGTAACTTGGAACTTGTTTCCCCTTACCGAATCTCAAAGTTCCATCCAACAGCAAGCGTGGTTGTTTGATAAAATTTAAAAGATTAAATGTTTAATCAATAATAAATCTGCGATCCTATTAATCGTACGGAATGCGAGACAGGAGTCACTCCAGTCACAGTTAATCCTGATTGGCAGCAGATGGGGAACGCGGCCAGTGACTTAGTTTGATCAAGAACAAATCTGCGATTCTATTAATCATACGAAATGCGATACAGGAGTCGCTCCAGTCACAGTTAATCCTGATTGGCGGCAGATGGGGAACGCGGCCAGTGACAGAACATTGCTTCGCTGTGCCGGCCTGGTGGCTAGAGGCGGCGTGGGAGAAAACGCACTTAATTAGCGACTGATTTGTTTTAGAACTAATTAGCGACTGATTAGGAGCTAGATGCATTGGCTTTTGTATGGATTAGAGAGGTGTGATCGATGATCGATCAATACATGACAAATACGGGCTTGACTACGGCGCAAATGTCCGAATTTTTTTTAAATCGTTGACGGTGTTGCACCATATTGGTAAGAAATGTTTCACATATTTCATTACTCGATAAAAAATATTTTAAATATTTCATCATTTAATGAAAAACATTTTATCGCTTAATAAAAAAATATTTCAAAAAAATACAATATTAAAAAAAAAGTTGATTGCAACACCAAAATCCTATTGTGTATAACTTCGAAGAAAATACAGTATACATCACGCAACATCTAGTCAGAAGAGAATGAAACATACGAATATAATAAAGTGCAACGAAATTAAACAATATATTACAACAAAACCTACCCATCCCCGGCCCCGTTGACGCGCTACAGCTACGCACGATGAAGCTAGCGGCATCTTGCTCCACCTCCAGCGCAGTCTCCCTACAGTGCCGCTGCCGCTGCCAGCGAGCTTGGGTCCCTCTTTGGTGATGGAGCCTTTCGCTCTGCCCCACACGTATCCTCGCGGTGCTGCCACCGACGATGGCAGGTTAGGGTTCTAGCAAGCTCGAGGCCTTCTCCGGTGATAGTGCTTTCCGCTTCGTTCCGCCCCACACGTCTCTTCCTCGAGACACCATCTGCGGCGGCGGTGAGTTAGGGTTCCGGCTCTTCCTAACAACGAAGCTTTTCTGTTTATGGTTGAAACGAGAGAGAAAGGAGAAATGGAGGAGAGAAGGAGACGGGGGACGAGCCGACGAAGACGTCCGACACCCGAGCCCAAGCATTTTCAGACAAATACAGCTACCCGACAGATGACAAGCTAATCTCCTAAACATGTAAACTATCTCCTGCTGATTTGTTGTACGTAATCTCGATCTCGGCTGTATCAACCTGATAGGCTGCGTCATCCCGGAGGTATCAATTTGTGGATCAACTAGAGAGAAGGCAAGACTTGGGATACAAATTAATCCAGAAGAATTAATCTTAGACGCCAATGTATATATATGAGTGTTTACTGATTAACATACCAGTGACGCAAGATTTACGTCCAACAGATTAGGGCATGCCTTCGATTCTTCTGAAGTGAAGCGCATGTATATAAATATATTACATCAGATTACCAAACATGGATCCGTCTGCATGCATTATAAGGTATATGATTTGCAATTAGCCTATGAGATGAAATTTAGTTATTACTTCTTACCTGTTTCATGAAACAATCACGGTTCCAATATACTTGAGACTGTTTATTGGTCAAACGTTTTAAAAAAAAGAATACATCAAACGATTTTTTCTATATCCAAAGGCCAATATACGAATCATTACATACAGTTGTATATATTTATGACTGAGTTAGCACTAATTTATAACTAAAGTTACATAAATTGATAATGACAACTACAACAAGTTAAAAGTATAACTTAGAACTCGATTCCTCTAGCTCAAATCTTAAAGTTTCATCCAACGGCCAATGTTGTTATTTGACGGAATCTTAAAAAATCAAATGTTCGATCAATAGCAAATCTAAATATACTTTCTCTGTTTCAAATTATAAGATGTTTTGACTTTTTTAAAAGTCAAACTTCTTCGAATTTAGCAAAATTTATAGAAAAATAAACTAATATTTACAATATTATATTAGTTTCATTAAATCCACAACTGAATATATTTTTATAATATATTTATTTTGTGTTAAAACTGTTGCTATATTTTTATATAAACTTAGTCGAACTTAAAAGTTTAACTTAGAAAAAAAATCAAAATGTCTTATAATCCAAAACAGAGGGAGTATATATTTTTTTATCGACCCGATATATTTTCAATGTTTATGCGTCTACAAACTTGGTCAACAGTGGTAATTAAGCGAAAATAACGCACACTATTCTGTTGTTTCTTCCTTTTCCTCCTTTGCTATTATATTTGTGTTGAAATGCATGAATAAACAAATACTAATCAAAATATTAACATTTTAATATTTATTAGCCTATATTAACCAGAAAGATCCCATAATTGGTTAGGAAGATCATACCATCATGGCCATAGATCATATCAAAATCTGTAGTAAATAAAATACCATTGGAAATAAAATATGACACTGGAGTTGCCATCGACTCTTTTCTCTTTTTGAGGTCTAAAAATGAGTTTGTAAATTGGGTACAACTTATTAATTTGAATTTTTGAATTTAGTACTATATTTATATGGATACACATGAATAAACACGTAGTAATGAAAAATTTTAAAGTTTTACTCCATTTTTTAGCTATCTTAACGAGAAAGATCTGATACATCATATTAAGAATTCGTGGTGAATAAAATATACCATTTGAATTGCTGTAGACCTTTTTATTTTTTTAGTAAAAAAATACTCTAAACTAGGTACAAAATAATTTTGAATTTCAGAATTGTGAAATTAAGAAAATTATAAATTGAGGCTCCACCAAGAGAACAAATATGCAGTTATTAATTCCAAATTTCAAAATTATTAAATCATGGAAAAGCTGTAATTGACACTCCCAAACTGAGTTTAACTTGATACTAATTAATTACATATTCTGAGAGTATTAAATCATGAAAAGTTATAATCTAAATTGAGTACGGCTCAATAATTTTTAACTTACGAATATAAATTGTTAATCAATATATAATAATCTGTGCAATACATAGGTCCAACTATTACCTATACTAATTAAGCATTTTCTAGAAGTCCCCACGTTAACTAGAAAGATCCAGCCGTTCATTTGATGGATCATATATATTATCGTGGTCGTAGATTTAATTCTACACACACACACACACACACATATATATATATATATATATATATATATATATATATATATACATATACATATATACATATACACTAATTAGACGCTTTCGAGAAGCTCTCACATTAAATAGAAAGATCTAATTATACACTAATTAGATTTGGTGGATTATATTATCATGGCCCTAGATTTAATTTGGTTAATTATTTTCAAGTAAATTGGTTATAAACATATTCGAACGTAGTTCTGTACAAATGTAGGGTTACGTCACGTATTTGGAGTCCTGAATCCTTGGCTAATTTTTTTGTTAAATATTATCGCACGTAAATCGAGTTCTCTATGGTTTAACCACTTGAATAGGATAATCGCACCAAACAATCCCACTTGAATAGGAAAAAAATCTCCTTCTAACTAATTAAAGAAACAACCCTAAATGGCACCTCGTATATATATTGGATGTATATATAGCCTACACGTCATGGCTGCAATGGCGCCGTGATAATCGTTTTTGCTCATATCAGTCGGTCAAGCAAATTCACGTTGATGGGTTTATGCTTATACGTAGTGCATGCACGGCAGAGCTCCAATGTTACGACACATTTACACGTAAGAAAGACGAAGCACACTGATGTGCATCACGTCGATCGGTTGATACCTATGTAAACATGTTCTCTTCTTCGTTGCGTTTTTATCAGGTTGATTGCATCTCCTATTTTTTTTAATCCATTTGCTTATCAAAAATTTTCACTGATATTGTATATCAGACTAATCCATATATCAATATAATCATCTGTGGTGATAATTAAAAGATCTATCACTTCTATACAATATAACAATACTAGCATTGAATCTGAATAGGAACACAATTCCACTTTACAAAATTAAATACTGAGGTTATTTGCAATATAAGATTCTACAAAATAATATTAAAAGATATTAAAATTAGTATAGTTTGGAAAAAAGAAAATTCTATGTGTGCTTATGAGTCTTTTAGGTAATAAGAAAAAAATAATAATAATAAGACATGTAACACACGGATTGTCGACTAGTACTATAATATCCCACTTTCCAAAACCTCAATATGACCAATTCAATATAAATGGTGCAGGCCCATTTACTGTTTTTATATAATTTTTTTTCAAATATAAATGGCGTATGCCCAACTAGAATATATGTCAAGAAAACATCTGCTTAATTATAGTATGATAATGATCAAACTTGCAAGCGTATATGCAAGTAGCGCCTCCCGATCCCGGCGGGCAGGCCCCCGTCGCCGGCAGTAAACAGCACGTGGAAGTCGACCACCGCGGACAGGTCTTCCCCGCCGCCGTCGCCTCGACGGTCAGGGCGCGCGCCTAGATGGATGGACGGATGAGTGTTGAACAGGTTGAGAGCTTGTATTGCTTCTCCGCTCGCAGGAACGCCGTGCGCTCCGCTGCTGCGGCTAGGCAGGCTTGATCGCTCTCGCCGTACATCGCCGGAGTGTGGCATGCAGCGCCGCCTAGTCCTAGCTTGCTGCTTCCTCTCCTCCTGTATGGTCTGCCGTGCCGGCCCATCAGCCCCATAGGCCATAGCCAACCCACACAAGACATATGCCGAGTGTGACTGTGGCCCTAGTGGTTTTCAGTAGAAATTTTCCCTAAAATTTAACAACAATTGATTGAATAATTGTATTATTTATTTTGAAACAAAAGAAAATTAAAAAAGTATCTTAAGATACCAAAAATTTACACTTTTTATCTAAATAATATGGTATCTCTCGATACCATCTCAAGGATGATAAAAATACCCTAAAACAAAACTACGAGCGTAAGAACTTAGTGTCAAATTACTCATCTATCTTGGCACGCCTGTATGTCGTGTCATATTGGTAAACATGGCACAAAATTAAAAAAATCATTTCTCTCCGGTAACAAATATGTAGGATCAATTTTAATAACGACAAATGGAGGGTGATGTTTATAAAAATGGCAAATAGTTAGATTCCTCACTGTGGATTGTGGGTTTAACTGTTTGAGAAGTACGGTAGATAATCATGGGTTTATTCTGCATCGGCTTTTGGAGTTTAGAAACTGGAAGACAGAGTTACTAGAGCAAACACGCTTATCTGCCTTGCACCTTTCTGTGTTCAGGTCAATAGGTCATCTTCCATGATAAACCGGGTTACAATATGCCGGATTTTTTTTAGATATAATGGAAAATCAGCACAAGAGAACATGCCGGATAATCTTTGATTGGAGATGGATGTGACAGATGGCATGCAATTGGTGTTTATCAGGCATAAGTCATTCTCATAATTAATGGTGGTTGCCGACCAAATCAAACCTGAGATATGCTTGCAAATGCGAAGGCAAAGCTTCATAATAAAGGGGTGGCATTCAGATCCACTGTATTTTTTATATTTTAGCTTTTTAAAAAACTTAGTTTACAAATAGATCCTTTAAAAAATTTATCCTAAAAATAGACCCTTACTTGGTGTCAGTGTTATGGCGTCGATATATAATGTCTCGGCACCAATATGATTAGCGCTGAGACCTTTCTCGTCACTATTAAAAATAAATAATGGTGCACTATTCTACACAAGCTAGTTACTAATTTAGTTGTAAGTCACCTTTTGTTTCCTAAGGTCGTAGATTTATTTTATTGTGTTTTTTGAGGCCGTAGGTTCAAGTCTTTATGTGACTTTTTTTAATCTTTTTATTCTTTTCTTTAAATGGTCAAAGGTAGGTACAAAACAAAACAAAAGAAAAAAATACCAATGATGCCAGAGATTCGAACCTAGCTCATTTGGGTGGAGATACAGCTACGTCCCCACTACACTATAACGCTTTTTCTGACTTGATTATCCTATATTTTTTTAACTTGTATAAGAGTTGGTCTCGGTGCAGCGGGCGGTCTCTACACTAGTGTGGTTGGCACCGAAATATTAGACCTCGGTACCAATGACACTGACGCTGCTGTGGTAAGGATTCATTTCTAGATAAATTTTTTGAGGTCTATTTATAATATAAGTTTTTAAAATAGACTAAAATGTGAAAAATACAGTTCAGATCCACGTACGAACTGATCAGGAGCGACGAGGACACATTCATGATGCAAATGGTGCAACCGTGGAAAGTTGCTCACGTCAGGACAGCGACGTGCTAAACGCTAGCATTTGGACCATTTAAGAAAATATTAACGTTTTTCATTGCCAGTAGTAGTCCTATCTGGAATCCTGAGAATGGATTCTCATATTTAATTTTGAAGTAACAAATTTATATAGATGCTTGATGTGGTCGATATATGCAGTTTTGGTTGGAACCGAACTGTTTTGCTACGAACTACATATTTTGTATGAAATTCTTATGCTCCAGACACGGTCCTAGATGTTATAATAATTATGTCATCCTGAGGTACACATCAACAGGTGTTATCTTTGTTTTTTAACTTGTGTTTTGGACATTGACACAATCCCATGAAAATGTTTTTAAATTATAGATTTACAAAATTTATTGAAGGAATAATTACATTTGTGTATTTTTTATGTGGTGCTATTCTTGCTAGCAACATAACATTGCTACGCCGGCATAAAACCATGAGGCACGGATATGTTGCCATGCCGAATGAAAACAGTGGCACCACGGTGACTTGCCACCCCTTTGTTAATGATGTGGCTTTATTTTGCTTACCATGCTATCTTGGACAACCAAAAGGTTTATTTTTGAAAATAATTTTTACAAGATTTATTTTTAAAATTTAGATTAATAATGGTTCAAATAAAAAACTATGTGCTATGTAGACTCCACTATTGCAATGCTCGAGTAATCCCGCATAAATTTGGATTTCGGCAAGTGTTACACTATGAAGCACGGATACTTCATATCCGTATCAGATATATCGGAGATGGATACGTATTAGATACTCTCGTATACATATTGCACATGTATCCGATGAATGACGGATCCATATTGGATACAGATACGTACCGGATATTTTTGGATATGTATCGATGATTTTCAAGTTCTTTAAAAAAGAAATTAATTCCTGATAATTCTCCTATACTTGGTGAATACTTCACGGATACTTCTATACCAAATATCATTATTTGAAGCATATAAAAATACTATATTACAATTATCAAATAACTAGTCCTTCCATCCCTAAATATAAGGCATAATATCTTTTTGGAAAAAAAAATCAACATTGGTAACTTTTCACTAATAATTAAACTAGCAATATATGTGGTTATTGACATAAAAGTAAAACCATTGGATTGGAAGTACTTTTTGTGCAGTATGAATTTTCATATTTTCTGATGATTTATTATTGAAGAAATTAATACTTAAAGTATAATATTACAGACCATGTTAGAAGCTAATACTTTATTTTTCACATTAGAGAGAATATATTATGTTACCCAATGAAAAATTCAATAACAATTTCTTTTAGATTTAGTACCTTTTGTATTCAACATTTTATATTTATCTACTATATTTATTACTAGGCGTATCCTCGTGTTCCTGTCTTTAAAAATATGACGTACCGCTTTGTCGCTATATCACATATCCGCGTCCATATCGAGTATCCGGGCAACATAGGTGTTACAGATAGACATACATTGCAAATCAAATTAATTATATCCACAGGTATAAAATACTATTGTTGAACAAGACAGCCTGTTGACCCAATTTTTTTAATGGAATGGGTCGAGCTCTTGTATTTATTAAAAGAGCACGTCGTATGAAATTCTATATTCTAGCGTTTCCATACAACAGATGAGCTTTACAAGCAAATAGAAAAAAAGTAGTGAGGGAACAACTTAAGAAAAAAAAAACTTTATGGAATATTCTTTCAGCATGCGATTATATATATCCTTATATATGTATATTATGCACTCTCTAGCAAAAAATAACGGTGGGCTACAATAGAATGCCCTTTGTACGATGTTGATGTTACATTTTCTCAATTTCTTTTGGGATATATATTTATGTACATTTGATTTCTTCTTTACTTGAGACATTACAAGATTAAAATTAGGAAAAGTTTGGCCGGTGTCCAGTATTTTTTTTAGAAAATGGATTAAAAACCTGTTATATTTGGATTTAGAAAATGGATTGACCGGTGTCCAGTGTACTTGTCCGGAAATATTTAGATTTATTATACGAATTACAAAAGTTGTCCCGTTATAATTGTCACCCAAAGAGAATAATTCGCAGAGGTAGTGGCATGCAAGTATAAGCACGGCAGCAGTGAACCACCGACATGGTTGGTGACGCGGGATGCCAATCTTTAACGCGGTGGCAAGCTGAATTGACCGGGACACTGAACGACCTCGCACACGGAGGCACGAGGTTTATTCACAAGCCGACCTGCCCCCAACTTGCGCAGGACCGCGGCAGCAGCAGATACCTGCAACATGCACGGCTTTGTTTGCAGTTTGCAACGAACACACCGCACATGCGTGACTGACTACTCGACAATACTTCTCTCATCCTATCCAAAATATAATATTAGGGGTGTTTGAATTTTCTTTTTATGTGCAGAACGAAAAACATATGATTAATTAAGTATTAGCTATTAAAAACTTAAAAAATAGATCTATTTTATTTTTTAAGATAGTTTCGTATAGAAAGTTTTTTTAAAAAAATACATCATTTTATATTTTAAGAAGCATACTAACGGAAACTAAGACGCAGGCCATAAACCACAATCCAAAAGAAACACCACCTAATTTTATTGAAATCTTATTTCATAATATAAGAATTTATAATACTATTCACAGAACTACTTATTCAATCAATCCCTTTTTATTTAAATTTTTCTTTATCTTGTCCCTACATATCCTTTCATCACTATTCATTCCATATTATTGAGGGGTATCAAAGTCTTTTCTCATTAATTTTAATCTGTACTAAATAATCTAAAAATATTTATATTTTGAAACGCAGAATATATGGCGCTCTTACACGTTCTATTTTATTGTATTTGTCAATTATAATAATTGTAAAAGTTGGAAGGACAAATATGTAACACAAGTGCATAATAAATAATACAAAACTGTCATGATTCTTCGTGCATTACTATAGACAACCAGGAATCGAGAAAATTGCTATTATCTCATCGTTGAAAGGGGGTCACTAGAATACCATCCTGCAATTCGGATTCACTAAAATACCACTGGCAATACGCCGGAGTGCCTTTTGCCCTTTAACCAGACAGAAATGCCCTTGGGTCTCTTCTCTTTCACCTCTAGCATCCGGAGGACAGTAGACGCGACGACATCGGGTGGTCGCCTCGACGACGACCCCTCCTACCTCCACTGCTGCTGCCATCAACACCTCTGCCGCATCACGAGTAGTGCCGGCCAAGAGGGATTGGGGACAAAGACAGCAGCGTCGGGCGATCCTGAGGGTAGCGGTTGTGTCCGATGGGCTTGACAACAATGGTGGAGGCTTGGGAGCTTGACAACGATGAGGTCCACGGCGGCTCGTGAGCTCGTCTTGCTCACCACCGTCCACTCCTCGTCACGCCGCCACCGGTCCCCACCATGCGTCGGTGGCCACCCGCCAAATCTGCTGCTCGGGAGCTCGATGCGGCCACCGTCGTCAACTCCTCATCTCACCGTTGGCATCCACTCCTCGTCGTGCTGCTCGTCGAGGTTGGACTAAGGGAGAAGCGGGAGGCTGAGCAACAGCTTCAGCTCCGGCAGCTGCCACTTCACCGGATGACAGTGCAGATGGTGGTGGAGGGAGGAAGAAGCTGAGGAAGAATGAACCCAAGGACAATTTCGTCTGGGATGGTATTTAAGCGTATTGCCCCTGTTTGAGAGTGTTATTTTAGTGAATCCCAATTATAAAATTACATTATGACGAAACTCCTTTTAGACTATAGCATAATAGAAATTTTCTCTCTGGAATCATATCAGAAATACACCATGCTAGTCTGTTCGCATTGCCAAACATCGTGGCACGGAATTTTGTACTCGGAATTCGTACTCTAGTATGGCGCATCAGCTAGCTTAGTTACCGGGAGCACAGAATTGTCCCATCCCAAGGTCTGCTAGTGCGGTAATGCTGTATTCAAATTGCACCGCCGTTATGTTCTACTATAGGGTTACTTTAAATACCGTGACATCTCCCCGTTCAAAAGTAAGGTTTGGCTGGATAAATCCTTCTTGATCGTGAGTACGTTTTTTGAATTGATTAGTGTATTTTGTGAAAGACTTTGTATATAGAAATTTGTTAAAAAAATTAAATAAATCTATTTTTAAATTTATAATAGTTAATATTTAATTAATTATATACTAATAACTTGTCTTATATCTCGTACGAGAATAATCTCAGCCCCTTCGGCACTTTTAAACAGGGCCTTAGGCTCTACTCCGATGTACGTAGGTGCGTTGAGGGTGTGCACACACTTTTACCTGGACAATTTCTTCACGGGCAAGCTACACGAGAGTCATGACATTTGCTATATTTTTGGCTTGTTTTTATTTCCTTACGCATTTACTCGAAAAATAAATCGATACGATGTTAAGTGCTGGTAATTAACAATTTGGACGCGACTACAGATCGGACACCCGGTCGGACAAAGAAATCAGACGGTCAAACTGTTTCAGCTGACCGTCTGTGAAATATTTATTTGTATAACGTGAAACAAAAAATTAAATTACTGAAACATCAGTTATGATACAGTGTAACACCAAAAATAAATAAGGAAAATGAAACAATATCAAATCCTGATTGAATCATTTTTATCTCACACATAAAACATCATGTTTTGACTATTGAAACAAAAAAAACTTAGAAAACATTCAAAGAATATCATATGTAACATTTGCAAATACACTAATAAAATATAAAAAAATACTTATCGAAACATTTTGTTTCAACAATGAAACAAAAGATTCATTGGGTTGAAACATCGAAAATTCAAAAAAAAATATGGGCTATATCTACTTTCTCCTCTTCGGTGGTAGGCCTCCGTGTCGCCGCCGGGATGCCGTTCCCAGCAACTCCACTTATATGTACTCCACTTACTTGGGTCCTCGCTATGCGTCGCCGCTACTCGGACGAATGAAAGCTGTGCAACCTCTAGCTCTTCATAGGATCTAGTGTCTTCCCCTAGCAACCTTGAGCTATAAAAATGTCTGTCGAAACCACGTCAGAGAGCTACACGGGGAGGACGCCCTCTACCGCCCATGGTAGCCATGGCCCCGACCACGTCACGCAACGGAAGGGGCACCGCCCCTGTACCGCCACGAGTTCCTACGCGAGAGAGAAGCTGAGAAAGGTCAAAGGAGAGAGACACGGGAGTAAAACTAAGAAAGGAGAGAGACGCAGGCGTGGACATGGAATGGGTGGCTGAGAAGAGCGTCCGATATTTAGTTAGGTATCGGGCGCCCGAGCTAAATCATTTTCATAACAACTTTTTTTTTGCACTACAACGTCACATGAACGGTCGAAGTTTTGTATTGACAGAGTGTGCACTGGCATGTTCTTTTCCTCCTAATGAAATGGCCACACCCTTCGTTAACTCTAAATGACGAGATTTTTTGTAAAAACTTTCTAAATATGAGCTTCTTATAAAACTGTTTTAAATTCATTTCTTTAACTTTATAATAGTTAATTATTCATTTTTATCCTTAAATAGTTATTACAGAACTATTTAGCAATATATTCAACACAAAAGAAAAGGTCAATAACGTAGAAGGATAAAGAGAATGTAACATACTAGTGTGTAAATTGGGGGTACACGAAGAGACGCAGAGCGAGCAAACCTTTCAGCTTTGACCAGCGAAACCGACGCGAACCTGCCATTATCCCACGAACCAAACCACCAGCTGGTGCGAAGTGGGGTGGAAGCAGTCAAAGTCCACCACACCGGCGGAGGCGGAGCCCACCAAACAGAACGCGTCCACTCCATCTTCTTCCCCATCCTATAAGACCTCAAACTCTTCTCCCACCCCGGAATCCCATCCATGTCCAAGCTCTCTGCAGCAGTCGCCAGACGACTTCAATTACCTTTTCCTCCTCTTCTTTCTTTCTTCCATCGATGGCCACCGAGGTGCTGCGCCCGCAAAACGTCCTCCTGCCTTCCACGGCGCAGCAGAGGGTCCGTGCCATGACGCGACAGAGGGCGACGACCAACCAGAGCGCCGCGGCGAGGGCCAGGCCGACGCTGGCGGCCGGCCGGAGACACCAGGGCAGGGCCAAGAGGACGACGGCAGCGAGGCCTGCCGCCGCCGTGGAGGTGTACGCCGGGCCGGCGTTCTCCGTGTCCCCCGAGCCGAGCTCGCTGCCGCTGCCACAGTTCCCGTTCAGGAAGGCCGCCGCCGCCGCCGCCGTCATCGATGACGCCGCGACGCGTGACCTCCGCCGCATGCTGCGCCTGGAGTAGTAGTTAGCTTGGCTGCCGTGCTTCCTTTCCCTTTCATTTCTTGTGTTAGCTTGTAGCTGGCATATGAGCTGTATGGTAGTTCTGGCTAGCCTCGTGGTGGGTAGCGCGGCCGCAGCGAGGTCACCGGCTCAGTTTTATTGTGTGGCCGGAGACTGGTAACCGCGCGCGGCGGCCATGAGCTACGACGACGGCTGTGTAGAATGAGCGCAGCAGTATGTGACGACGAGATGTAATTACAGATTTACATGGTAGACAGTATACTGTATTTATATACGCTTATACGGTAAGGGGTCTCTTTGGTATAATACAAGCCTAAAGTAAATTAGTTTAATCCGCTATGTATATCTTAGACTAAGGAAAAAAGGCCTTTTCTGTCTGTTTGTAGGTATATTGGTTATGTCTATCGTGATTAGAAGCTATGTCAAACTCGGTTGGTGGCACGCTGGCCACCTGGCACCTACCGCAAGAAAGTGTTGATCCTTGTATTCTGCTACCTCCGTATAAAAAAACTTCATTTTTTCATCTCCACATGTATCGATATAAAACTAAAAAGACTATAATACCTTTAGTAATTGTCTTTACTTCAGTAAATTCTAATATATTTATCTTCTATTTTCATAAATTCTAATATATTTGTTTTTCATTTTATTAAATTTTAGTGTAACAATTGTTTCAAAGATAAACTCTTATCGATACGAAGAAGGAAACATAAAGTATTTGTGGAATAGCGGGAGCATGGTTTTCATATTTAACTTCTACATCTATCGGATTCATAGTTGACTAAACTTATATGGTGCCATAAGATATGAATTTTTTTTTACTAAATGACTTAGGAGATATTCGGTCATACTTTTATATGGCTTATAAGCCACACGCAAAACAAAAAATATTATTAACGTATGATTAATTAAGTATTAACTATTACAAACTTGAAAAATAGATCTATTTAATTTTTAGAAATACTTTCATATATAAAGTTTTTTAAAAATTATACCATTCTTCATTTTGAGAAGTATGCTAACAAAAACAAAAAGAAAAGCTAGAAGCAGAAACTGTTCCAAACGCCCTGTTAGTTGGTTAGATTTTTTCACGTATAATTTATTTTTACACTTAAGATGCCTGTATTTACAGCGGATTCGTAGGATTTAGGGTCATCAGGTCATGTGCAACCCACAGGCCCGCCTAGGTCCAGGGACGGTCCTAACTGAATATAGGATATGATTTAATCATTATATTATTTTTATGCGATTGTTTACGCACATACCTGCCACGGTTGAATAGGGAAGTGGGACAACCTGTGACAGCACGCCGTGCCATTTGATTCGGCTTAAACGGTCGACTTATAAATCACACGTAAAACAAGAAATATTATTAGCACATGATTAATTAAGCAGTGACTATTACAAATTTGAAACATAGATCCATTTTATTCTTTTAAGATACTTTCATATAAAGAAAGTTTTTTAACAAAATACACCGTTATATATTTTGGAAAACGTACTAATGAAAAACGAGAAAGAAAGCTAAGCCAAATCAAACACCCCCAACAATAGGCATTTTTTCTAGAGTGGATCTAGAATTTCTTTTTTGAGCCTAGGCGAGCTAATAATGACGAATAGCAAATATAAACAAATCCATACATCCTAAACTAGTTATCATTGTCGCAAGCAAAGTTAATAATTGAGGGAAACACTAGTGGGAGAGAGTAGATTAATTTGATGATGGATTGTGTATTATGGGTGGTATAGACTAGTATATGAGTTGTGCCAATTATTTTGGCCTACATATTATAGACGTGTAATAGTGTGTAGGCTTTATTTCATTGCTTTGCTAGTTTTCCCAGCTATTTTGGAATTTTAGCCTCAATTAGAACGAGTTGTTAATAATTAAGTACATTCCTAAAGGCATCCAATTGCATGCGGCAGTGCTTGAGCACCGGCCCACCGGCGGAGCCTTGCCTCCGCCTCTGGCTGGCTCGCTTTGGAAAGTAGATGCCTTCATGGCCATGAATTTCATATGGTTTGTAGAGGATTGAAATCCTTCGGAAGTTTTTCCTATGAGATCATTTAAAACAAACGAATAGAATGATGAGAACATCTATACAGGCACGCTAAGTCCACAAGATGAATTAATGATACAAGAACCAATCATCAGTGTAGACCAAACCGGCGGTAACTATGTGTATGGTTACTGCCGGTAACCGCCGGGGTTCGGTAAGAGTGTTGGCATGTTTCTCTAAACCAAGACTGATAGTGTTGCGTCACCTTCACTTAGGACCATGAGCTGTGTACGGCCTATAGGGCAGTGTGCCACATCCCTAGGTCCTCTTCATGTATAAATACTTAGCCACCCCTCTTAGGTTTACTTTTGGGTTTTGTTTAGGTCAAAATTTAGCATTGCTACTTTCCCGGGTAAAGTCATGGTCGGTTTGATCGCCGTTTTCTCATTACGGAACCCCTCCTTTTTATTCAAATTGAAACCTTCATCTTTTATTCCCAATAGAATTGCTTGTTCATCTTGTTCTTACTAGTTCTCGGTTGCATGTAGAAACAAATGCCCTCATGGTTGAATTGACCGTGCTTCGTCAAGATCACAAACAACTCTAAGAGTTGGTACAGCGATTGCTCAGTTACAACGTCCTTGGATGGTTGTAGTTGGTCATCAATGTCGTCTACTTCCAATTGAAGTTATCACTCTCATCAAGAGATCAGGACACTTAAGAGTGCATCATAGAATGTCAAAAATTCCTATGCCTTGTTTATTTGCTGCAAACCATCCAAAGACAAAACTCTAGTATTTTCTGTGTTTTGATCGTATAAGATTCTACAAATATAAAATCTTAGGCAAATGATACTAAAATAACCCTATGACCAAAACTTCAATGAAAACTATAAGCCACTATGCATTGTACTAATTGGGCGGTGACATCGATCGTGGGGAACAAAATTGAGTTTGACCTTTTCACTTTTAAATTTTGTTCTTTTATGTCACACCTTGAAAATCACCTAAAATAATAAATCATTTGTTAAATCATTTTTAGAATTTATTTAAAACTTTGAAGAGGCTTATCAATAAAATCTACATTAAATTTCCAAAGAAAATGGGCAAGATAAAATTTTTATTATATACTTCACTTAATCCTTAGTCTCCAGGATTTTTTTTGGGAATTTTTAGCGCAAGGAAAGTATTTTTAATAAATGGAACATAATTTTAGTGATTAAAATAAATCTAAATCCTTTTTAAAATCTTTTTTAGGCCAATAGGCCGAATCTAGTGCAATGTCTCTCTCCCTCGCGCGCATGGGCCGCTAGCCAGCCCACCACCTCCTTTCCTCTCTCTCTCGCATATGCGCCAGCCCAAGATGGCCCAGGACAGCTAGGAGGCCTCTCCTGTGTCCCTCTCGTTGACAGGTGGGCCCTACCTGTCAGGTCTTTCTTCTCCCTAGTGTCGGAGTCCGACTCCGCCACGGCGCCACCATCCTCCTTCCAAATCCGGCTACCGCAGTTGAGGATTCCCAAAATTGAGTAAGAGGTTTTGCTCCTTATCTTTTCCTCTTCCTTTTCCCCTTTGGAAACTAGAGAATCCCGTGGGAAAATAGAGGGAAACCGAGCTCTCGTAGGAAAGACAGAACACTAGTTCCTCTCCGCCATCGCCAGACCATGCTAGACCCGGATTCTTCTTGCTTGAGATATAAAACGAACCCAAGAGCTCCCCTCGTCCGATCTACAACCAAATCAAAGCTTGCTGAAGTCTTTACCCCCGTTTCGATAAGATCCCGAGTGCTGTCGCCACTCATCAACGTTTGGGACGCTGCCGGAGTTCATCGTCACATCCGTTAGCTTCACAAGGAGGAGAAGGACCTCGGCCACCATCTCACCGCCTCTGAACACTGGCGGATCACCGTCGCCGATTCAGACCAAAGCCACCGCCGGTTGGAGCTTGTTGTCGTCTGTCGTCGCGGCGTAGCTCGGTGAGTTTGCCTCATCATGCTTATCATCTCGGTGCCCTCGTTTTCGCCGCCACGCTGCTGTTCACCGTCGACCATCGGGTCCTGAGCCTCTTGCCACCGACGTGTCCATGTGACTGTCACGTTGGAGCCACATCAACATCCTCGTCCGCTGTGGCATCCAGCTGGACGCCACGCGACATCGAACCGGAGATCTAGATTAGGATTGGTCTCGGCCATTCGATCTCGATGCATTAAATCTCGGCCATTAATTCTCGTGGACTGTTTCTGTGTACTCGGTCTACGGTGGACCGATCCTTGTTGACGCAATAAATCTCTTTTTTATTAAAAACAATTCCTTATTGCGTCATATATCCTTTAATAATTTCTTTATATGTTTTAAATCGGTTTAAAATTCTAAAAGTCATAAGTAATTAATATGAACTCGGATTGAGGTGATTCAATTTGCAAAATTCATCTTAAATTAAGATCTATCCAATAAAATACTTCCATCTATTGTTCTTGTGTTTTTATGTACTGTTTTGCTCGTTTTATTTATTTTCCGTGTGGGGTTACTCCGATGCTTGTATCGTATTTTGCAATTTGCCATGTCAACGCTAACTCTTGGAGTGGTGGGGTCTTAAATAAAATCCAAATAATTACAATAACCACCATCCCCTCAAAGCTGACCTAACCTCGCGAATGATGAATCAGTACAAACTCAAAGTGCCGGGCCCGAAACAGGTGAGATACCTAACGAAATAGCCTTTGCTAGTGCCCCCCCTTCCCGAGGTATGCCCGTCAACCACATGATGGTGGCAATCTCAGAATGCATACCACAGAGGACTCGATCCCATCGGCTATTAAGTAAATATCTCAAAAGTTTCGAGTCCATAATTGTACAAAGCTAGTCCCAGGAGTTGATGCTACCTCTGCACTTTCATCTTAGCAGTTGACATCACAAAATAAGGTAGTAGTCTAGCTAATTAAACAAACTTAGAGATACATCCATAATTTACATAGGCTGACCGGCCAAATTGATAGTGGTTCATGGAAGCTTGTTCTACCCAAAATATCCCACAGGCAACCGACTAGGGTAAGCCTAGTGAGAGAACTATCCTGAAACTCAGCAACATCCCCATTAAGCAACTCATCATCCTCTAACTCCTCACCTGCATCAAAGCCTAAAGATAACAGACAACATACAAGTGCAAGAATCAGTACATCATTACAATGTATTGGCAATGCCAAGCCTAATATACATGAAGGTTAATATCAAGGAAGGGCCAATAGGGCTACTCATTTGCATAAAAGCAAGATTTGATTTTGTAAACATTTCACAAGGCATAGTTCACAAGCATGTAATTAAAACCCATAATATATATAGCTTAATTCCATCTCAAAACATACAAGAGCCACTTACCACCCTCCATGGTCGTAAGCCTAAGGGGTTCACAAAATCTTTTCCCCAAATTTTTCCATTTATACTCACACAATGTTTAACACACTTTCGTAAATCTATAGTCAACAAAAGTCACTAGGCCGCTCATAACCGCGAGTACGGCTAATCGATTAGTTCTAACTCTGCAGAGTGTGTACACTTTATCCACACGATGTGTAATAGTGATCATGTTTGACATGCCACGCGGATACCATAGTACGTTTCACTACTCACAACACAGACTTTACATTGCTCACTATTTAGCTCTGCACCAGCGATGGCAAGCGAAGATCCACTAGGAGCAACTCTAGAGCCACTAGGTGGCAGGCCCTCGCCTTAACCTAGCGCCGTGGCGGTAAACCGTCTGTTTCCCCACGAGGCACTATACCGTTGTATTGTATAGACTTAGATGCCTACAATGTTACGGGTTAATAGGTAGTTCCTATGAGTCACTACAACACCATAACTCATACTACTCCAGCCTACCAAATGTAAGGCTAAATATTGAGCAACTTAGTAAGCTATGGCTAACCCATATCATCATATGTGGTCGTACTGTATACCATAGTAAAAGACATTAAGTTCAATTCTTAACCGACTTAGGCGAGCACTCTCCCTATCGGTACACAACTATCAAATATGCATACCACTTGCCGCCCAAGTCTTAAAATCATTTTTCATTATTTTAATTCATCATTTACTACCACTTTCATTCCTGTCCAGAATGATTAAAACACACATTTCAACATTTATAAAGTGTCAAAATGAATTAAAAACACAAAGCTAGGCATGGCTAAGCATATAAACATATATATAACATAGATACACCCATATGAGTGCAAAAAGGCACTTCATACCCATCCTATGGCTACAACAGTGAGGAATTCAAGTTTCAGGGGTCTCCTAATGCATCTAATTGGCATTAGCTACCAATCACCCATTTTCCAATCATATTTATAAATAAGCATGTAAATTTAGTAAAATAAACAATTTTCCTCCAAAACATAGGAGCAATATGTTCAAAGGGAGAGAGAAGGTGGCTTGCCTTGCTCAGTAGTAATTCCTATATTAGCGTCAAGCTCAGCCCCTTCGTCAAACTCGACTCCCCCCTCTAAACAAATGACGTATAATCGAATAAATACAAATATATGAGAAAAACTCAAAATGCTCTATTATGCATGCATGTTTTACAGTTGGTTAGTACTGTTATAGGAGGATTTTTGGTGAGGGAATTTCTATTTTACTGGTTTTTATTTGGGAGATACAAATTTTCAAAACTGTTATACTAGAAATATGGTATATTATTATTAATCAATTTTTAAAAGTATTCCAGAGGCTTATAATGTGGATTTTAACCTTCTGGAAAAATAGTTCACAATTTTATGGGTCTACTGCAATTTTTCCCATCCCAATCGGAGTTGAAATGAATTTTCTTTGAATTTTAAAGTTAAATCCATTTCCTAATGCAATAGAAAAGATTTTAATCATTTTCTCAGTTTTTCTCATATTTGAATTAAGGGGGTCCACATGTCAGTGAAATGACATTTGTGCTGAGGCCCCTAGAGTTTTCAAAAATCAACCCGCAGTCCTAAAACACGTGGGAAGGCGGTATTCATTAAGAGTCCTTGAAATTTTTACTTTTTAACATTTAGATCCATGGTCCACTTGTCTGTGACTGGTTCTTTTGCTAAAAGGACCTTAGGAGTTTTAAACTTTTACTAACAGCGTCCTCATGTGCTAATTGCAATGGGCCCGCCCGTCAGCGGCTTGGGACAGTGCTCGCGACGGCGCACGCGGCTGACGAACTTCGCGGCGGCGGCGATGGCGAATGGCGGCAGATCTCCCGACGTGACCAACACAAGAAATGTTCTACGGGTCTTGGCAAATCCATCTAGGGTGGTGTCAGAGGTGGCCAGAATCGATGATGACGACGGTGGAGGCGGCGGCATGGCTTGGCGTGTATATGCATGTCTCAATCCAGGTCAAAGTAATGCATATGAGGGGTGCCTAAGGCACCAAGGGTGCTCACCGAGGATGTTGCGTGGCTCGGCGAAGCTGGAACAACGGTGAGCTCTCCAGGAGTGGTCCAGCAGCGGCAGAGTGCTCTGGGCGGACGGCGATAGCTAGATCTGGGCTGCAATCCAGAAGGAAGACATAGGCCTTAGCTTAATGATGTCCTGAGGTAGCTACATGCGCAAGGAATCGAAATATTGCTCACCGTGGTTAGAGAAAACAAGAAAGGGGTGTGGCGGTCGGTGGAGAAGATGAAGGCGTGGATCTAGTGCTTCGGGGCTCATCAGCTTCTCGTGCTCAGGCCTTGGGGTCATCTTGAGGTCGCGATGCTGCTGGCTAAAGATCGGCGCTGGTCCTACCTGGGTCAGGGAGAACGCGGTCATGCCATGGCAACAGTCTCCAGAGCCGAGTGTGCGACATGGCATCTTCAACCTTGAGGACAGGGGAAGAAGAAGGGAAAAATGGGTTAAGGATTGGAAGGTTATCACGTTCCCAAAGCTTAGTTGCGGCGAAGCTCACTAGAGAAGGATGGCGACGGCGGTGGAGCTCGGTGGCGCCAAGGAAGAAGGCGACGTTCCCGGCGTTGTGGTGGGGGTTTGCCTCGGGCTTTCAGTGGAGCAGAGAGAGGTTGGAGAGAGAGTGAAATGGCGGAGTGGCTCGGGTTGCCGTCGACTCGGCCGAGGAAATGGAGATGAAGGCGCTGGCTCCGCTCGATGAGGTGGAGAGGAGCTCGGTCGGCGGGCTGGCGCGTGTCCTCGCACATGGCGCGTGCGTCCTACAGGGTGGGGCCGTGTTGGAGGGTCTCTTGGCTGATAGGTGGGACCCACGGTGGCTGGGGCCCACTTGGCAGTGAAAGGCAAGAGAGAAATCCTTCTAGAGGCCAAGTATAAATGAAGTAGTTCAGGGTTATATTGATCTAGTCATTTGACTTAGTTATAATGAGAATCAAATTATGGGAAAATTGCTGTGGTTGGAGAGTGATGTTTGGTACAAAAATCAGCTCCCTCTGCACACCAGCTCTAGCCAGTGAGCTTTGGCTTGCATTTTATGTATAAATTTTGTGAGGAAGGCATCACAAATTTTACTGTAATTAGCTAATGTCTTGATCTGCATTCTGGACAATTTTTGTGGGAAGGAGAGTTAATAATAAATTCTATCAAAATTGACAAATGGCCTGTCTGCAGTGGAGGTTTTCTACCATTTTGCTGATTTTAAAGTATTTATTTGATCTACTCATGAGATGATAAATTCAACAAAATTACAGTAGGTAGTTGATGGTGTGCAGTTTTTATGAAAAATTTTCGTCATATTTTTATCCTCACAAAGGTTCCCTTTAATTTTCCAATAGCTCAAGTTGTACCTATAATTTCTATTAGGTCATACAAGGGTAAAAGAAATAAAATTTGGAGGTGAGGATACATTATATAAAATTATATGCAGCAAGGCAGGAGAGCTTTTCAGTTATCACCACCATGGCTCACAAGTTATTCAGGGCACAGGTTTGGGTATGTTACAACTCTACCCTCTTTACAAAAGAATCTCATCCCTAAGATTCGGTATTCTAGAAGAAGTTTGGAAATTTAGCCTTAAGTTTATCTTCCCTTTCCCAGGTGGCTTCTTCGGGAGTATGATTCCTCCACTGTATCTTGAGCATCTTGATGGTGCGAAACTTCAAGTATGGCGCTCGGCTTCATCTAGAACACGAATCGGGTATTCATGTTATGAAAGGTCAGGTCGCAGGTTGATATCCTTTAGTGGTGTATGTTCATGAGGGACACGGAGACATTTCTTCAGTTGGGAGACATGAAAGACATTGTGCACATCTGAAAGTTGAGACAACAATTCTAGTTGGTAAGCAACTTGCCCACTTTTTGCAATGATTTTGAAGGGCCCAATATATCGAGGAGCTAGTTTCTCGTGCACATGAAAGCAGCGTAGGCCTCACAGTGGCGAGACCTTAAGATACACGTAGGCACCCACCTCGAAGCTCAGCTCGTGGCGGCGACGGTCAGAATAACTTTTCTGATGTGACTGCGCTTCTTTAAGCCGATTTCGAATGAGGGCGACATTGTGTTCAGCCTCATTGATCAGTGTTTGTCCAAAGAATTATCTTTCCCCTACTTCGGACCAGAACAAGGGTGTCCTACATTTTTTTCCCATAAAGTGCTTCAAATAGAGTCACACTACCAGAAAATGGAATTTTCGTGAGGGTATTCAATTTTCGTGAGGGTATTTCAAAAACCGTCACGAAAATGGTATAAAACAGTTGCCTCTCCACTTGGATAAGAAAGAATTATACCCACCGGCGACATAATGATTTCACATGTGATTATACCCGCACTAAAACACCGGCTCTCGTTAAAACTTCGGAGTTAAGCGTGCTCACGCGTGCTCACGCGAGAGAGATGGGTGACCTCCTGGGAAATTTATTTTAGTGACGGTGGAATTTATTTTCGTGAGGGTGAGCACCGTCACGAAAATATTTCGTGACGGTTAACCCTCACGAAAATGGTATTTTCCTGGCTTCTGATTCGTGAGGGGTTTTTCGTGAGAGTGAACCGTCACGAAAATATTTTCGTGACGGTATTCCTATTTTCGTGAGGGTATTTTAACCCTCACGAAAATTCGAAATTCTGGTAGTGTCATGTGCAGGCTGGCTTGGTAGCTGTTATTGTAGGAGAATTCGGCAAATGCCAAACTCTTCTTCCAATTGGTGTTGTAAGACAGCATGCAGGCTCGTAGCATATCTTCCAAGGTCTGATTTGTGCGCTCAGTTTGGCCACCTGTCTGAGGGTGAAAGGCCGTACTGAAGAGCAATTCGGTGCCGAGAAATCCGTGCAGGTTTTTCCAAAATCTAGAGGTGAATTGTGGCCCACGGTCTGAGATGATTACTTTTGGTACTCCGTGAAGGCGAACAATATGTGTTAGGTAGAGCTTAGCAAGCTTAGCTCCACTGTAGGACACATGTACCAGAATAAAATGTGCCACTTTTGTAAATCGGTCAACAATAACCCAAATTGAGTCGTGACCCTTTGGTGTTTTTGGAAGTCCCGTAATGAAATCCATGCTTGCTTCATCAAATTTCCATTCAGGTACTTTTAGTGGTTGAAGTAAACCTGCTGGCCTTTGATGTTCTGACTTAACGTGTTGACACACGTCACAAATGGCAACATAGGCAGCAATATCTCGTCTCAAGCTAGGCCACCAATATTGGGTGCGAATATCCAGCCAGGATGAATGGATAGTGGGGGAATGGTGTGCTTCTTTAAGAATAACTTCCCAGAGGCCGTGACCGTCTGGTACATACATTTGCTTCCCATGAGTAACTGTACCATCCGAGGTTAATGAAAAGTTCTTTTTTTGGCGCCCCCTCCTAGTTCGCGCCTAATCTTAGCTACTTCTGCATCATTGGCCTGAGCGGCTTTGATTTGAGATGGGAGGTTTGGTTGGAGTGCCATGGCAGTAAGGAAACCTTTCTTAATCGCTCCTAGATTTAGCTTCTGGAGTTCAGAAAGCAGTGTTGGCTGATCAGAGATCACTGTGGCAAAGAGTTGATAGAGCTTTCGTTGAGAGCATCGGCCACAACATTTGCTTTACCCGGGTGGTAATGGATGCCTAGATCATAGTCCTTGATGAGCTCTAACCATCTTCTTTGTCTTAAATTCAGATCTGGTTGTGTGAAGAAATACTTCAGACTCTTATGATCGGTATAAATTTCACATCTCTTGCCGACTAGATAGTGGCGCCAAATCTTTTGAGCATGCACCACAGCGGCTAATTCTAGGTCATGTGTGGGATAATTTGCCTCATGAGGGCGTAATTGACGCGAGGCATAAGCTACCACTTTACCTTCTTGCATCAACACACACCCTAGGCCATGATGAGAGGCATCACAATAGATTTCAAAGTTTTTATGGATGTCAGGCATTACTAGCACTAGGGCCATTGTAAGTCTTTTCTTTAACTCTTGGAAACCCATTTCACAGTCTTTGGTCCACTCGAATTTTTGTTCTTTCTTGAGGAGTTGGGTCAAAGGCCTGGAAATTTTGGAGAACCTGGCAATAATCGGCGGTAATATCTGACTAAACCAAGGAAACTCCGAACCTCTACAACATTCTGAGGTTGCCTCCAATCCAGTACATTCTGCACTTTGCTATGGTCAATGGCAACACTGCCTTCAGAGAGTACGTGGCCGAGGAAGGAAACTTCCTTCAACCAAAACTCACACTTGAAAAACTTCGCATATATTTTATGCTCACAAAGCTTGTCGAGCACTAATCGCAGATGTTGAGCATGCTCTTCTTCATTTTTGGAGTAAATGAGGATATCATCAATAAATACCACCACAAATTTGTCCAAGTACTCCATGAAGATTTTGTTCATCAAATTCATGAAGGTAGCAGGAGCATTGGTTAGTCCGAAAGATTTTGTTCATCAAATTCCTGGTAGTTTGTTAGGGAATACGTCGGGATACTCATTGACAATGGGCATGGTTCTAAGCTCTAGAACAGTGTGGGAGTAAAGAGGTGGATGCTGCGAAGTAGTGGTACAGTTGGAGGTATATGTGACAACTTGGCCATTTGCATTCTCTAAGGTTATGGTTCGCTTGGCACAATCTATGGTTCCCTTGTGTTTGGCTAGCCAATCCATTCCAAGGAAGAAGGCAACGTTCCTGGCGTTGTGGTGGGGGTTTGCCTTGGGATTTCCATGGAGCAGAGAGAGGTTGGAGAGGAGAGTGAAATGGCGGAGTGGCTCGGGTTGGCGTCGACTCGGCCGAGGAAATGGAGATGAAGGCGCTGGCTCTGCTCGGTGAGGTGGAGAGGAGCTCGGTCGGCGGGCTGGTGCGTGTCCTTGTGCGTGGTGCGTGCGTCCTACAGGGTGGGGCCGTGTTGGAGAGTCTCTGTGGCCAACAGGTGGGACCCAGGTGGCTGGGGCCCACTTGGCCAGTGAAAGGCAAGAGAGAAATCCTTGTAGAGGCCAAGTATAAATGAAGTAGTTGAGGGTTATATTGATCTAGTCATTTGACTTAGTTACAGTGAGAATCAAATTATGGGAAAATTACTGTGGTTAGAGGGTGATGTTTTCCAACACTGTACCAAATCTCAGGGTCATGTGACTTGTAAATTTTTCTTGGTGAAATTGCAAGGTTTGGTACAAAAATCAGCTCCCTCTGCACACCAGCCCTAGCCAGTGAGTTTCGGCTTGTCATTTTATGTACAAATTTTGTGAGGAAGGAATTGAAAATTTTACTGTAATTATTTAATGTCTTTATCTGAATTCTGGCCAATTTTTGTGGGAAGGAGAGTTAAGAATAAATTTTATCAAAATTGACAAATGGCCTGTCTGCAGTGGAGGTTTTCTACCATTTTGCTGATTTTAAATTATTTATTTGAGCTACTCACTGAGATGATAAAATTCAACAAAAATTACAGTAGGTGTTTGATGGTGTGTAGTTTTTATGAAAATTTTCCTCAGATTTTTATCTCACCAAAGGTTCCCTTTAATTTTCCAATAGCTCAAGTTGTACCTATAATTTCTATTAGGTCATACAAGGGTAAAAGAAATAAAATTTGGAGGTGAGGATACATTATATAAAAGTATATGCAGCGCAAGGCATGAGAGCTTTTCAGTTACCACCACCATGGCTCACAAGTTATTCAGGGCACAGGTTTGGATATGTTACATGCCATTAGTTACGATGTTTCGGAGGATCCCGTCTATGTTGAGGAATTCGTAAGAGAGTTTCTAAAGCAGCAAGGCAAGTCATGCAGACCTAAAATCCCTTGATCATGTTGATCCTATGTTTAAATTCTCGTTTTCATTTAACTATTACATTTATTTTTGAATGTCATTGGGATGGTGAACCTATGATCCTTTGCAATGACTCGTTTTGTATCGATAACTTATTCCTTGATACCTTGGGGATTATAACTTGACTAGCTAGATGACTTAATTATTGATCTAGCTAGAATAGTTAGTTTTACTTAGCCATGCTTAGAAACTCTGGTATCATTTCATGTGGGATAATTAATGACTTCACTTATGATTTAATTATGGTTAATTATTGGTAGCTCATGACGGTTGGTCATGGCTGGTTAATTAATGATCCAACTAAAACTTGACTAATGGTGGGTTGTGATCACAATGTTTTGATGGTGGTGCTCATGATAATTAAGGACCAGTTCACGAGATACTGTTGTGAAGCATTAACCGTACTAACCACAAGCTGGCGTGGGCAACGGCTTGACTTGTTGTATAGCATGACCTGATGTGGAACACTAGACAATGAAGTGGAGGAGATAAGCCCACGGGGATACTAAGTGAGTCTACACCGGATTGGGAAGATGAGGATCTTAGTGGGTGTTATCATGTTAGGTTGTGTTATGCTTTAGGTCTTCTAACAATTTTCTCCTTTGCAATACTATGTTGGTATTTTGGGGCATGGAAATAAGTGCAGAATCATGTCTTGTGGTTAAATTTATACACCTCTGATCAGAGTAAAACTATTGGAATAGCCACGCCTATGGTTATGGGCAAGCCAAGCAATGTTTTTTTGTGATTAGTCCCACTATTCATAAATAATGGTAAATTGGTAAATGTTGTTAACATGGTATCTCTGGGTATGGAGAAGTGTGTATGGTAACTCCGGGATTGGAGTGGTTGGGCCGGTACAATCGGGGAAGTTTGTGCATTGTTGGTTTAATATTGCTTAATTACTCTACCGTTTTTTCTCTTAAATGCTTATTAAATGTTGTTTATGCAAAATAACCATATTATGGCTTCTTTGTTATATCCTGTGCATATTTGTATTTTTGTTGTGTCACTTGCGGAGTATTTCATATACTCACATTGCTATAAGCAAACATTAGAGGAGTACTTTAGTGACGAAGGTGATTTGGAGGACTAAACTGGATTTCGGTCAAGATGCTATTGGAGTGGAGTCGTCTATACCAGATCGTTTACTTTTCTATTGCTAGAGTTTATTTCTGTTTGAGAGATTCTATCCACCTCTATAATAATTACTCGTTTATTTAACTAGTAAAGTCTTGCATTCTGTTTATTAATATTGTTGTCTATGCACCCTGACTGATTCCTAGGCAGAGATTTAAATACATATAGCGTGCTAGAATTTTAGATGAAAATTCCGGGTGTGATATTTTAGGGCACCAAAAATCTGAAGGTGCTTTCATACAACTCCTTTTAAGACGGTATATGATGCAAATCAAATCTCAAGGTGAGAACCAGACAGCTTGGATGGACAAATAAAATTAACACGTACGGATAACTATCATGTACTCCAATCTGAAAAACACGAAGGCTAAGAGCATCTCCAATAGTCTATTTTTCACTCTCTAAATCTCTATTTAGGTAGTTAGCCAAAAAAATTGGAGAGTCAAAATTGATACGTGCTCCAACAAAATGGCTATTCGTCAATATCCAAATCCCAACAGAAAATGGAAGCCACATGTCAATGTCTCTCCTTTTTCTTCCTCCCCTCCACACGCATCGCCTTCGAGCTCAACCCCAGCTGTCCCCTAGCTCCACCTCAGCCGTCCGCCGCCGAGCTCCACCCTAGGCTTATCGCATGATTTTGGGAAAGGAATAAAAGCCCCAATTCTTTTCTCATCTTCCTATTCTCTCCTTCTTCCCTTCTGTCATGTTTTGCTCATCGTCACAAGTAGGCAACAGATCAGATCGTTTTGGTCCTTGCTGGCCGTGCACCAAGCAGCAGCAGCAGCTGGAAAGGCAGTGAGCAACGACAGCAGAGATACAACAATGGCATTGGAGCAGCAAGGAGAAGCAGAAGTAGGGCTGGGTGTGGTGGCGATGCAAGTAGCAAGAGCAAACACGACATCGCGAGGCCGCCGAGCTCCACCCATAGGGAGGGAGAGAGAGAGTGTGCGGGGAGGGAGGGAGGAGTGGGGCCACTGGCAACGAGGATAGTCAGTCTTATTCGGATGGTCAAATTTGCCATCCAAACTAGACATTTGGCTATCCAGATGGCTTAATCATTCAGATGGAAAGTCTGTTGGAGATTTTTTTTGTCCATAATGGCTAAATTTTGGTTTGGCCATCCATATGGGTGGACTATTAGAGATGCTCTAAGAGCAGATGTATTTGGTTCTTGAGAGCAAGTGCACATAACTTTCCTCGATGGTTGCGTAGTTTTTAATTTCTTGTAATTTGAAACACCATAACAAGGAAAGTCACATGAACTTAATTCAATGATTTCCCAAGTTAGTGCAGAGCATACAAGCTTGGTTTCCTTAATTTGGTCGAAATTCATATACAAGTTTCAATTTTGCTCTTCTAATTTGGTTTGATAATTTTAAAATTTTGGTGTTTTGGGTAATTCCACCTCCTTAAAAGAATATAACAAATAAAAATTTCATGTCTATATTTTGGAGGAAGTATTATCGTTTATTTTTAGGAGCAAAGGTAATATGGGCATTTATAAAAAAAACTAATGGCCAACTAACTAATTATGGAAGGAATAAACATGTAATCTCAAGTGTTTTATATGGGATGTAGGTATGTAGAAAAAAATCAGGGGTTTATAAGGGATAAGGTGAAACGCAAGGGCACATAATGAATTTTCTCTAAGTAGACAGTTCTTAACAATGACTCAAATTTTAGTTAACACATTACTAATACTGAAAGATATGCATTTTTGTGTCTGAAACCTCATAATGATAATTTGGTTGGAATGGACTATAGCAGTTTTCAAGAGCAAACACTTTTAGCACAGAGTTAAAGAAAAACTTAGCAGCAGCAACACCAAATGATTGACTAAAGGCTAAAGCAAATAGGTAACTACCTCAACTGAATGGGGAAAATGGGTGCCATATAACATGTCTGGAATTTAATTAATAAAGAAGACACAAAATCTTCCGAGTACCAGCACACATAGAACAGTTTGGGTGCTTAACTGTAGTACATAATTTTATTACGGGATTGCTGACGCAAAGTACTGAACTTGTTGATACTGCCATGCCCTAGTACAACAAGATACTGGGGAAATTTGATAGTGAAAGGCAGTGGGAGAACCACAGGGACACAAGAAGGGGGATCAAAGAAGCCATGCCATCAACGCCTAGTTGGACGGTGGTTCATCTTGGTTCAGTGGTGACCCCTGCTGAGACTCAGCTGTAGGGGTAAATGGAAGCTCCACTTCTTCAGGATGTGCTTCAGGCTCCTGACGTGCAGCACCGGCATATTGGCGTTCAATCTGCACACGAGTTCATCATACCATAGCATCAAATATCTAGCGGGAATGATGAGTAAGGAATGAGCTGGAACTTTGTGTATTAACTCAACTGTAATGCAACAATAAACACAATATATTGAGCTGAACATCACTACAACATACTGAACAATATGTTTAGATTTGGTAATAAATGCAGTGATTGGGAAATGAGAGATGAATATGTCAATAGAACTATTGCTCTGGTCCACGCTTGTCATAGTTTTCCAGCAGTAGTGTAGTTCTACGAATTTTACTCTTTTAGATCGTGCCTAGGGAAGGCTTGATAAGAGATGCACACAGGGTGGCTCATGCCAGTGCTGAACCCATGTCGTTGTGTCAGGGCAGACCCAACCACGCGTGTCCCTAGCTACGCATGATACACTTGCGTCGAAATGGGTGAGGCTACTTGACCGGTTATATAGTTTTGACATGTTGATGTGAGTTTTCAATGTGAGCATGATATCTCATTAGCCAACATTTGCGATAGGCGCTCGCATGTCAGAAGAGCACGTGGGACAGTGAAGGGAATACCCAAAAAACTATGTTCCCAGCGTCCAATGCTCAAATTTACCAAGTTGGTGGGGAAGTTCACAATCTAAAATTTACATATGTTTTTATTATTTTCAAGCACATAGTTTACAACTCTGAAATTTTTTCTGTATTCCATTTTTTTAACATTTCATTACAGAAGTTTTTTTATATACTAAATTACTGTATGGACATCATTTTGTTCTTATACATAAGTAGTTGTCTAATCAACTTCGAGATAAATGGCCATTTTGGTTTGCTACCTCACCTAAATTCTGCTATGGTAGCAAACCAAAATAGCATATCCACATATTTCACTGTTATAGTCACATTTTGGCATCATTTTTTTAGGAAATTTTTTTGGCATCAATTCAAATGCATGTTTTCAAATATCATGATAATTAAATTTGATGGTGCATATTGAGGTGGTATATTGTTCAAAAAACTTCAATTATTAATTTCAGATTTAATTATCTATTCTACTCCCTCCGTATTTTAAAAGATGACGTCGTTGACATTTAGCATGATATTTGGCCATTCGTCTTATTTATAAAAATTATGTAAATATCGATTATTTTTTAACTTGTTTTATCATTGAAGGAATTTTAAATATGCCTTATATTTTTGTATATTTGCACTAAAATTTTAAATAAGATGAATGGTCAAACGTCATGCTAAAAGTCAACGGCATCATTTATTAAAAAACGGTGCTAGTATGTAATATCCCATGATATGCTTGTAAAAATTCTCTTCCTTAGTTGACCATATTTCAAATCCAATTGCATGACCATTACTTAGTATGTTTCAATGTAGAAAAAACATTCCACAAAAAGTAACTATGTCATATGAGCATTTTGGAGGTCATTCAACAAACCTCAGTTCCTAGGCAAGCATTTTCCGTCTTTATGCGACAAGCACCACATATGGTTTTCATCCCCTGCATCTTGATAGCATAATTCTCTTTCCTTAATTTCTCATTCTCAAGCTTCAGCTGCTCATTTATTTGCTGGAGGGACTGTTTTCACAATGAATATCATGTTAGTTTAAGAAGTCTCTTACAGCATATTTAAATTCCGTGTCATATATAACCTCTATTAATAGCACATATTTATATTGTATTGTTGCATACTTGCATGCATTCAATCATTTATAATCGATTCATAAATAGTTGCTATTTTAGGATGTATGTAGTCAAACCTCGAAAATCATAAATTGCTAATATATGCAAAATATTAAGATTTGATATGTAAAAAGATATGATTATATCATTATAAAATTTCTTTCATGCAGTAATATTTTCAACAGTTTTTAATATATGATTAGACAATGCAATGATAAACATGTGCATTGGATACTCTATCAATGTCTTAAATGACAGGTAAAAAGGAATGGATGGAGTATATCGTTGTACATACACCTCCAAATAAGGAACTTCTATAAAGGAATTTTTTTGTTTATCAGTAGTAATATCTTAATAACAAAGTTGTAGTATATGAACAAGCAAACACGACAACCTTCGCCGTTAATGTCTTTTTGAGTCACATGTCCGCCAAAGTTATTCTTTTAAAAAAGAGGGTTTTATTTTCTCTACTTAGTTTATTTAGCTTATTTGAGGTAAATCTTTTTATAAGTAAACGGTAGAGGAGAACACTATTGAGAAATATAACAATGTACTAAGGTCATAAAGAGCCAGAAGAACAAACAACTACAAGGCATAATCTTATTACTCATTAAAAGAGGGAGTTGGGGGTGATCATGTGTTCTACATCCATTGGCACTCTACATCTTATGTGGCCACAAATATGTAGGCATGCATGAATTATTTGTAAGTCTATTCTAGAAAAAAAAAATATTAATTACTTCGTTCCTTAAAAGTATATGTACTTGATCAATTGGTCCCATATATTTTAAAATTAGAGTGTATATTTACGACAACACATGGAACTAATACTAGTCTATACTCCTTTAAAAGAAAGCAGTGGTGGTGGCAGCGAATCTGTCACCCCATTTACTTTCAAATTTTTTAAATTACCCCTTAAAATTCTTAATATTAATAAACATCAAATCTAAATGGATAGCTACATATAAAATCAAATTAAGGTGAATATTCCTTGTAGAAAAATATGCGTGACACATTTCATGAAAAATATATTTTTTATTTATTTTAGGCAATATTTATATTTTCTTTTATCTGTAATAAAGCATGGCATTCGGCTAGTAAAACAAAGATAAAGAGGAGGTAAACTAAGAAAAACTGGAAGCTGAGGTGAAGTTTTTCACTAACATATATTGGTGCCTATCACATTCACAGTTTAGTACCTTTTCAATATCTTCATGGCTTGTGTACTCAATAGAAAATGTTTCTAAATATTGAAGCTGGTCATTTTTGTTCAAATACTGTGTCAACGTTTAAAATTATTGGGACAAACTCAACTTTTCTGGGAAAAAAGAGGAAGTATGCAATTTTTTTTCAAATCCTTGCAAATCATGTATAATATTTACTTACTATGTTTCAAATTAGCTTTGTTTTGTTTTGTTTCATTACAATCTAGAGAAATATAAAAAAACAACTCTAAAGTGAATATATATTCCAAGTGCTCCTATGTAAATCCTAGTGCACTAATTAATTATGGTATCTAAACTTTTAACTATGTCCTGAGAAGATGGAATGGAGAAGGTTGCATGACGATAAGTGCTGAAAATTATTGCTTATGACCTTATTCTGAGCTTTCCTCCTCGCGAGCAAAACTTTCATTTGCTTTGATGGATATCCTGAGTTATCAGCCATTTGATTGATTTTTTTTTGTTGATCTTCAGTACGAGTCTGCAGAAAAAAAAAAGGAATCACTTGAATAACAAGTTGGCTTTATTTTTGCTATAGATCCCATTAAAGTTTATTAATTTACAATCAATAACATTTTACAAAACTATATAGAAATGCAGCCAGAAAGTAACAAGAATATGCAACTACCACTTTGTAGTGAAAAATCGTTTGTCGTGTAAACCATTTAATATGACCTAGATATAAAAGTGTAAAATTATTTGAACTGGTTTGGAATCAGCTGGTTTGCTGTGTAGGATTCTGCAAACTTCTTAGCAACCAAAAAGTAATTTGTGGGTAAAACTTTTATATCTGTGTCCTTAGGAATTTAAAAGCTAGCACTGAAAAATAAATTACAATTAAAAACCCCAAAATCAAATCAAAAATTAAATTTAAGATTTAAAATTTGACAGCGACCCAAATTATGGGTTTATCTAGTTCTACACTGCAGCAACACCTATTCTTGGCCACGTGGCCCACCTCCACCCCAACCCTCCACGCATTCTCCCTACCCTTTTCGTCTGCCACTACCCCAATCTCCACACCCCTCTTTATCTAAGGTTTACCACTCATACCTGTTAGATAAGGCAAATGTTCTTTCTCTTGTATAGGATAAAATCTTTATCTAGATGTTTGTTATCACATGATATAAGCTCATATCCTATCCTATCCTATCCTTGTAAACAGATTGCCGGCCCTTGCGCTGGTTAATCTCCACTGATGTAATGTGCCACGGCAGGGGCTCTTCCTGCCTTATGTTAACACGCAGGCGGCCCGAGTGAAAGGGCATCGCTTCCTCCCATATTCTTCCACATGGTACTAGAGCCAATCCGATCCACCGATCCAATCTAGCGATCCACCAAGCACAAGAGAGACTATGGCCAGTTCATCCATGACCTCCTCCACAAATCCCTTAGTTGGCCTAGCTGTATCTGAAAAGCTCGGAAAAGCGAATCATGCCCTCTGGAAGGCGCAAGTCCTCACGACAATCAGAGGGGCACGCCTGGAGACTTATCTCACCGGAGCAGCACAAGCCCCCGATGCCGTCCTAACAACGAAAGATGGTGACAAGGTGAATGTAGTCAACAATCCTGTCTATGATGAGCGGATGGCTATAGATCAACAGGTACTTGGGTATCTACTTCCCTCCATATCCAGAGATACACTGGTACAGATGGCTACATGGAGGACTTCTCCTGTCGCATGGAGTATGATTGAGAGAATGTTTTCCTCAATGACCCAGGCTCGTTCCATTAACACCCGGATTTCCCTTACAATGCTAAAGAAAGGTGACATGACGATCACCACATATGTCGGCAAAATGCGGGCACTTGCCGACGAGATGGAGATTACCGTAAAGCATGTTGACGACGATGACTTAATCTCCTATATCATCGCCGGCCTAGATAAAGAATTTGAGCTTGTCATGTCCGCTCTTGTCACAAGACCGGAGCCAATCACGGTGGGGGAAGCCTTTGCTCAGCTTCTCAGCTTCGAGCAATGGCTGGCACTGCGGCACGGTGAAGATTCCCACAGCTCGGTCAACATGGCAAACCGAGGTCGTGGGGGTCAGTAGCGAGGACAAGGCAGCAACCACGGCTGCGGCGGCAATCTAGGGTGAGGCCACAACAACTTTGGTGGCCGCGGCAATCCCGGTGGTCGCGGCAACTCTATAGGCAACACTGACAATCAACCCAAGTGTCAACTTTGCTATAAAAGAGGGCACACAGTGAAAGATTGCTGGTATAGGTACGACGAAAATTTTGTTCCCGGTGAGCACTTTGCAAGAACGGCTACATCATATGAGGTGGATACCAATTGGTATCTTGACACTGGGGCAACTGATCATGTGACCGAACAACTAGAGAAGCAGGCCGTCCGTGAAATGTACAATAGAAACGAGGATATTCACACCGCAAGTGGTGCAGGTATGGAGATAAGCCATATTGGTCATTTTGTTGTACAAACCGTTGTTCGCAATCTCTATTTAAATAATGTGCTATATGTCCCTAAGGTTGGCAAGAGTCTTGTTTTTGCTTGTCACCTTCTTATGATAATTATGCTTTCCTAGAACTTTATCCTAATCTTTTCTTTATCAAGGATTTGGCCACGAGGAGAACTCTGCTTAGGGGTCGCTGTCGAAAGGGGTGGTATCCTCTTTCTTCTGCATCCACACAACAGTATTCAATAAAGCAAGCTTTTGGAGTCACCAAGCCATCCTTTGAGCAGTGACATAGTCATCTTAGTCATCCTTCTTCTATATTTGTTGAGAAGGTTATTAGAAATATTAAGTTACTTTGTTTATCTGAGTAGAACAAAATGTCAGTTTGTGAAGCTGTCAAAAGGCAAAGAGTCATCAATTGCCTTTCTCCAGGTCCAATAGTGAGTCTAAGTATCCTCTAGAACTCATTTTCTCTGATGTCTAGGCCCTGCCCCGTAGTCTGTTGGTAGAAAGAAATTTTATGTGAGTTTTATTGATGATTATAATAAATTCACCATGAGTTTCAAAACCTTGTTAAGAGGCTTTTTGATAGAAAGATTATCACTATGCAAACTGACTGGGATGGTGAATACCAAAAACTCCACTCCTTTGAAAAAGCTAGCATTACGCATCATGTATCTGGTCCTCACACAAACACCAACAAAACGGCTTTGCCGAAAGGAAACACCGCCACATAGTTGAGGCTGGCCTAGCTTTGCTAGCCCACGCATCTAGGCCTCTCAAATTTTGGGAAAGGGCATTTGTGTCTGCTGTTTATTTGATAAATCGCACACCTAGTAGAGTTCTCTAGTATATCTCTCTTCTAGAACGCCTGTTTGGTCATAAACCTAATTACCAGTCACTGTGCATTTTTGGTTGCGCTTATTGTCCAAACTTGCGTCCCTATAATACTCACAAGTTATAATTTTGTTCCAAAGAATGCACCTTTCTTGGCTATAGCACTCTTCACAAGGGATTTAAGTGTCTTGACCCTAGCACTAGCCGTGTTTATATCTCCAGAGATGTTGTGTTTGATGAATCAATTTTTCCTTTGGCTAAGCTCCATCAAAATGCCGGTGCCCGATTGTGCTCAGAGCTTACCCTCCTTTCTCATACTCTTTTTAGTTCTGAAATAAACATTGATGGGGGTGTCCAACGGTCTAATCATATGGTTAATTCTCCTGTTATGTCTACTAATGAAATTTGTGAACATTTGCAGCCAAATTTAGGTTTAAATCCCACATGCGATGATGAAACACCTGTTGGAGGCACTGTACAGGGAACCAAAAACCCTACTATGCCAGCATCTTCCTCGGAGTCAGCGTCAACATCTACTTTGGATCGCGTGTAGCTTGATCTATCTGTCACAGCCTGCTGATCTCTCTGGCTGATTCCCTTCTGGGCCCCAGCAATGATGGCCCATATGGATCAGCTGGTGCTCTGTCCCCTGCTATCTCGGTGGTGACGCTCATGGGATTTTCTACGGTAGGGGGAGCTGAGGTCCAAGGAGGATGTGATCCAGCAACAGCACCACGGCCGCACACACGGTTGTAGAGTGGCATTCGCAAAGAAAAAGTTTACACTGACAGCACCATCAAATGGGGTCTTCTTACTTCTACTGGTGAGCCTCAAAGTTTAGCTGATGCTTTACAAGATAAGAATTGGAAAAATGCTATGGATGCACAATATGATGCTTTGCTTAGAAATAAGACTTGGCATCTAGTTCGTCCAAAAAAGGGTTGAAATGTGATTGACTGTAAGTAGGTCTATAAGATTAAAACAAAAAAATATGTTAGCTTGGACAGATATAAAGCTCGCATCGTTGCAAAAGGGTTTAAGCAAAAGTCTGGTATAGATTATGAAGATACGTTTAGTCCTGTAGTTAAAGCTACTACTATTATGATTATTCTTTCCTTGCAATATCCAGAGGGTGGTCTTTAAGACAATTAGATGGGCAAAATGCCTTCCTTCATGGGGTCCTTAAAGAGGAGGTCTCTATGAAACAACCACTAGGATATGAGAACTCTCCCACTCTAGATTATGTTTGTATGGTTTGAAACAAGCTCCAAAGGCATGGTATGCCAGATTGAGAAGTAAGTTGCAAAGTCTTGGTTTAGAAGCTCTAAAGCTGACACTTCTCTGTTCTTCTATATCAAGGGAGATTTGACTATGTTGTTCTCATTTATGTGGATGATTTAATTGTTGCTAGCTCCAAGCCAAATTCAGTCCCAGCTCTGTTGCAGAATCTTCAGGAGGACTTTGCTTTGAAAGACTTGGGAGACTTGCACTACTTCCTTGGTATAGAGGTAACTAAAATCCCAAGTGGAATAATTCTGACACAAGAGAAATATGTGCTAGACTTACTAAAGAAAGTTGGTATATTAGATTGTAAACCTGCCAGTACACCTCTGTCTACTAGCGAAAAATTGACAGTTAATGAGGGATCTCCTTTAGGACCTATGATGTAACTCAATATAGAAGTGTGGTTGGGGCTTTACAGTATTTAATTTTGACTAGACCAGACATTGCTTTTCCTGTGAACAAAGTGTGTTAGTTTTTGCATGCTCCAACTACAGTTCATTGGGCTGCAGTTAAAAGAATCCTGAGGTATATAAAACAGTGTACTAATCTTGGGCTGAAAATAAGTAAATCAAGGTCTATGTTGGCAAGTGCCTACTCAGATGCAGACTGAGTAGGATGTATGGACGACCAAAGGTCTACCGGAGGTTTTGCTGTCTTTTTGGGAGATAATTTTATATCATGGAGTGCTAAAAAAATAGGCCAGTGTTTCACGATCTAGCACAGAGGCTGAGTATAAGGCCTTAGCAATCGCTACCGCTGAAATTACGTGGGTTCAAACATTGTTGCAGGAACTCTATATATCAAGTCGCACTACGGCTCGTCTATGGTGTGATAATATGGGTGTAAGGTATCTGTCCTTTAATCCTGTTTTTTATGCACGCACTAAGCATATAGAAGTTGACTATCATGTTGTGCGAGAAAGAGTAGCATAGAAATTCTTGGAAGTAGATTATGTTCCTACAGGTGATCAACTTGCAGATGGATTTACTAAAGCTTTGTCTGTTTGGCAACTAGAAAATTTCAAGCACAATCTCAACTTAGATAGGTTGGGATTGAGGGAGGATGTTAGAGAAGGCAAATGTTCTCTCTCTTGTATAGGATAAAATCTTTATCTAGATGTTTGTTATCACGTGAGATAAGTTTCTATTCTATCCTTGTAAACAGATTGCCGGCCCTTGCGCTGGTTTCTATTCTATCCTTGTAAACAGATTGCCGGCCCTTGCGCTGGTTAATCTCCACCGATGTAACGCATGCAGGAGGCCCGACTGAAAGGGCATCACCTCCCCTGGTGTCATGTACCATTACTAAAGCCGCATCCTGCTGCCCGTCCTACTACTCCAAACTCTCGCATCCGCAGCAGCCCAACCAACTCTCAGCTTCCCTAGCCATGGTTACGAAGCCACATTCCATTGCTGTTAATATGCAACCGCCCCTGCCCTCGTTATAACTACTAAGGTCATCGTTGTTGTCCTCTGTAAACCCCAACTACTATAATCTTAATTAGGAATCGCAACTGGAATTGGGACAGACCTAGATCGCTGGAGATGGAGAGTACTACAGATTGTGCATGAATCGTCAGGAGGATCTACCAATAAAAATGAACACGTGCTTGTTGTTTAGCTAGTGATCCGTTCATTGTATTAACTAAGACTGCTTAACGTAGACAGAAAATTCTGGGAGCGATAAATTTTTCAGCAAAAAGGTAGACACCAGAAAAATTTGGCAATGCTTTTGTTACATATATACATCCAAGGAAAAAGTGGATGAAAATCCGAGGAAAACATATTGCATCAAAGGAATTAATTTTCTTAAGAATTTCACAAGGTTTACTCAGCTAATACATATAAGACGGATTCCTTACTTGAAATCAAATGTATTTCCTTTCTCGCTTGGAGCCGTGCATGCGAAGAGGATGGGAGGGGTGATCTGTGCGTAGGCTTTGTTGGGGGTTTTTATAGTTGAGTAATACACTTGTACTGTTTTTGGTACGCACCGTTTTTAATATCGAATAGCTCCTTTAGATATCTGGTACGCTAGAGATAGATAGATGGTGTAGTCAGAGATTAGAGCGATAGATTTCTGCATTCGAGATAGATAGCTGCTCTCGAGATAGATGGAGGACGGCGCGGTTTGGATGAATACATGACTATCAACAATTATTAAAATCCATTTGTGTCAATTCATATGCATCTTAGCACGTCCAGGGTGCGCTGTTGAATACGGGGCGACAAGGTCCCATTGGCAGAGCCATAGGATGGAGGAGGACGGTGCACAGTAGAGGCAACAAGTGCAACACAAATAGTGCGACCAGTATTTAGAAGGCGGTGAGGATACTAATGAAATCGTGTATCTGCAACACATAGATGTGAACTGTCAATGATAAGGAGGATCAGTTATGCGGGCGAAGTTCGGAGTTACACGTGCTGCTTAAGAGGAAAGAGAACAAGATTTCAGCCGCTAGCTTATTTGGAAAAGATTACCACAACTGTTGGATGCACATCAAAGTGTAGAGATCAACCGACTATGATTTTAAGAAATCTAAACCGACGATGACTCGACAAGCCCAAATTTATATTGCCATATTTGTCATTAAAAACAGTCAATTTTTCACCATGTATTTTATTCTGTACATAATTACATATGCTATACTATAAATTTCATATTGTAATTTTCTAGTACTTATTATGAAGGATAACTGGGACTAAAAAAAATTGATTTCCTATTAACACATTAGTACAAAGTCAAGCAAGAAGAGCTTAGAGAAATACTCAGTCATAAATATTTTATGTTTAAGACAAAATTCGATCAAACTATTGAAGCTATGGCCATCAATTTAATATACCATAAACTTATAATATCTAATAAGTTTATGATATTAATAGTGTTTTTCACGGAAAATCTGCATATACTACCCTTTTCTTTTTAAACTAAGTATTTGAGAAATTATTTATTGCCAAAGTTTTAAAATTTTGACCAAATGTGCTAAACATTAAATATTTACTACCGGGAGGAATATAAGCAAACTTACATGAGAGATAGTTAGCAACCAAATGGTGTAAAAACAAGTGAAATCTGGCAAACAAAAAATATGGCGCCATTTTTATTACCAAAACCGAAATTGAACTTGCAGCTAGCTAGCTTCAGAAACTATATATATGGTGTTTAATTATAAAAATCTACGAATGCTCAAAACCGATAATTTTATTACCCTTGTAGTTTTCCGATCCACATGTTGCTTGCTCCAATACAGAAAAGGCAGTATACAGTAGGAAAAAACAAAACTGCATGCTCAAATAAATCTTCCCTCAGAATCGAACACGGTCTAAATACATATATACAAAACATTTAGCCCCAGCTTAAAGAAATGTAGGATTACTAATTACTACTTCCTCCGTACCGAAATGTAGTAACTTCTCGTTATGTATCAGAAGTTGCTAGGTTTCTCTTGTTCTTAGTCTCTACTCTCGTCATAATTTACACCACGAGTCCACGAGGCAATATTCGTGTCTGGAGAGCAAGCCACGTGCAAGCAAGAACACTCACGTGCTGTCTCGTGTCATCATCGATATGCATGTATACCGACCGTGTGCTACCCGTCAGATCAGGATGCTTCGACTGTCGCTGTGGCTGCACCGGCCTCGGTGTCGTCGTTGCTACGACCACCAGAGGTGCTATCATTGTTGTCGTCGAGCCTCTCCTGCAGCTCCACGATGGGTTTGACCTTGCGTTCGGTGATGGCGATGGAGATGTCGTTGGGGAAGAGGTTCCGGAGCACGAAGCCGTGGACGATCGTGGTGGCCAGGAGCGCCATCACGGTGAGCATGGCCACCACGGAGAGCGCGACGCAGAGCGCCTTGGTGAAGGCGTTGTCCACCTCCGTGGAGTAGCGGATGGACGCGATGGCGGCGCCGGTCATCGGGAACGTGTACGCCCACCACGCCAGCGAGAACCTGAACCCCCTGAAGAAGTTGACCCTGACGGCGAGCGACGTGTACAGGAACATGGCGACGAAGTAGGCGACCCTGGACCCGAGGCCGAACTCGCCGGTGATCCTCGCCCACGCCATGCACGCCACGCTCGGCGCCGCCACGAAGAGGAAGAACACCGGGTGCAGCTCCTTGGGCAGCGTCTCGTTCGTCGGGAGCCGCTGGTACAGCGTCACGAACAGCACGGTGTAGTGCGCCAGCCCGACGGCGAAGAAGAAGACGGGCCCCTCCTTGAGCCCCATGGAGGCGCCGAGCAGAGCACCGACGAAGTTGCCGACGATCGACAGGTGGTTCGACGGGTTCGCCACCTTGGACAGCCGCCTCTGCCCGCCGGACATCCACTGCCCGTATATCTTGAGCTCCATGCACAGCACTGGCGCCATGAGCGCGTACCAGAGCCAGGGTGGTAGCTCCGTCGCCACGGACGGCGGCACACCGATCGCTAAGAAGAGGCAGGCAATCCACGGCGCGAAGAAGAAGTTGACCCTGATCGGGTGGTAGTACTCCCGGCGGACGGCCTCGAAGAAGAAGACCACCTTGCAAGCGTAGATGGCCGCGATGATGCACATGAGCGCCACGGAGACGCACCAGAGCACAAGGTTCACCTTGGTGGTGACGTGAAGAAATCTCGTCGGCGCTGACGTCGCGACCGTCTTCCACAGGATCGCCTGGCTGCTCACGCCGAGGCAGATACCGAACGCCGACACCGGGAACCGGAGCAGGAACGGCCACGTCTTGTCCGACGGCAGAACCAGCTCCTCTGATGACTGATGCAACACGCCATGAATGAGCTCCAGAGTTGCCGCAAAGCAAAACAGAGCTGTCCTGTGCCATCTGCAAAGAATTCAAGAAACTTACCCGGAGTTGGTCCAGTTCGGGGCCGTGCAGTGCGTCGAAGAAGCGATCAACCTGAGGCATGGACTTGGTGTGTTGGCTGCTGATGGCGTCGCCATCGCCGTCCTCCTCCTCGGGGACCTCCTGCCCGGCGCCGGCCAGATGGGTGAGCTGCCGCTCGAGCTTCCCGGACCACGTCTTGAACGAGTCGTAGCGCCTGTCTCGGGACATCATCCAGCCGCCGCGGTGCGATGTCGCGCGGCCGGTCGGTGGCTTGCCGCCAGGGATCGGCTGCGACCGGAACACCACCTTGTCCGGCGGCACGAACCTGACGTTGTTGGCCTCCTTGCCCTGCACAGCTGTTTGATGTTCCGCGGTTTCCGCCTCGCGTGCCGCGTTGGACATGGCCTGCCTCCGGAGGTCGCCCGGCTGGCCGGCGCCCATGGCGATGGGGAGTGGCACGCCGAAGCCGGTCGGCGACGCCGGTAGGCTGATGGACACGGGCTGCACCGACCGGTACCCTGGAGCCTGGAACGGCGAGTCCAGCGGCGGGAAGACAACCTCGCTGCGCCGTGGCACGCGTTCCAGCGGCGGAACCTGCATTGAGGACAAAGCATCAGCCATGAATCACGAGATGGATCGGCAAAACGGAGGTGACGCGACGACGCACCCGCGCTCGGGCTCGGGACGGGTGGACTGGGCTGGGTTCAGCATGCGGGCTCGGCGTGACGTCGAAGCCGTCGAGCTCGACGTCGGCGAGGAGCGACGGCATCTCGACGTCGTTGGCCTCCATTGCTCATGCAACCTGCACCGTGTGTTTCACCGAGATGTTTCTTTACAGCTATGCCTTCTGACCGTAATGAAGACCGCAGAAAGAGAGCAAATTTAAGAGCAATAAACAGCGCGTCGATCCAACCAGCCAAAGTGTTTAACAGCATGCAAATCTCAAGCGTTTCCACTGCCAAACTGTCCACGTCCAGCTGGACCAGCAGAGCTGGGCCTGGGAGATGAATCCTGGCAGCAAGCGCCACCTGAAATTTTTTATATTAACCTGGAATATAGACAAGAACATATCTACGCCATAATTTTTGCTGCTGTCTGGCAGGAAATGGCTTCACCAGGAACACCAGAATATTTTCTCCTTGGTGCTAATTTGTGACAAGAACAAGTGGAAGAAAGGAAAAGCAATATGATCCCTGAAGAGCGAGTGATGAGAAGGTGGAGATTGGAGAGACAGTGCATGTGCAGGGGCTGAATTGTGTGATGGCTAGGTTGGTGGCACCAGCACAACACGTCTGCAGTGAACTGATTCTACTTCACTAGCTACGAGCCAGATGTCACGGCTTGATTTTTATTGCGCTCCAGCGAAGTGGTCGCAAACTTATCATTGCCTAGTTTCGAGTTCAATCCTACCGGCTGAAAAATACTTACTTGTTTATCAGAGAGTTTAATATTAGGTGAACGCCTGATGTAGTAGACTCCAGCTAATCGCTCATGGAAAACATCATAGGTATTGTCCTGAAATTAGCGATTTTTTCCCTACAATCAGCCACAAGTTATGGATGCATCACACAGCTCGCGTGGTTTACCGGTTCCACGGACAGCTCTCTTACATAGAGTTATTTAAATCGATACAGAGCTGCGGAAGTGAAGTTGTAGAAGTCTTTCTTCCTCTTCTGGTGAAGCTATCTGACTAGCACGCATTAGCAACACACCATGGACTCGGAAGAAAAACAACACTGTTTCTTGCATCTCATCGCCTACGCATTTATGATTTTTTTCAAAAAAATAAATTAAGATATGATATATCACTCAGCACACATGCTAGTTCTATAACTTGTAGAAGTTAAATTGGATTTTGCATGTTTGTGAAGGGAATATAACAGAGCAACCTATCTTGTCAAAATATTTTAAAAAAAATCATAAATATTTGTGTGATATACACGAAATGCATAGACGTCCAGTGGAGTGTCAAAAATCCAACACCCTGTTTGTTTTAACATATCTAAAACGACTAAATTTCTCTCGCAGGGTGGTTCCCACATATGGGAAAGCAGAGTCCATCTGTACGGTGCATGAGAAAACCAGCAACGGGACACTAGTTCAAATCTAAGAGGAACTCCCATGCAGGACGGCCTGTCCCCGTCGCGTGGATATATATGAGCCAATCGATCATAGAAATTTGGCGCGGTCGCTCTCAGAAAATTAAAACTCGAGCCGACTGATGCAGCCGTCGCGACAAAAGCATAGCAACAACTTCTTGTTCCAATCTCTCTCGCTTTCTCTACGAATAAACAGGGTCATGCATTGCACATTGACACTAAGTGCAGCAGTAAGTAACACATCCCAGAACACTAGGCAACGACTGGTGGAAGTCTTTCAGCCAACGATTCATTTCCCGATTTGGGTAGCCAGCTAGCTTAGCCTCGGCCTGCCCCTTTGCTTAGGATAGTAGAATTTGTGCGCTGGGTGCCTGAGTTTAGATATTCTTTCTCGCAAAGGTCTGTGGAGCCTGTCCCATGCATTTGTCCCCTTTTTATTCTTTCCATTTTTATTTTGATGGTGTACAGTTGACACACAGGCCAGAGCAATGAAACACCTTCCCTTGTGTTAAAAAAACTATAAGTCTTGAGAAAACAACAATAACACATAACTCAATAAAAAAAATGGATGGTTTTGTCACAAAATCAGCATTATAACGTTATCAATCGGTAAACACGGAAGAACGCAGTAAGAGATCTAAACATAATGACAACATATTAAGACACAATACTTATTAATGAGGTTCAGCCAAAGCCCATATCCTCGGCACTTATTACAAATATTCTTTACCAACTAGTATAATTATAGGGTACGAGAGTATTAGTAAACATCGATAGGCTAGAGAAGCTGGTCGATCTTTCATCTATGCTATCATCGTTATGCCGCTAAAACTGGTTGTGTTCTCTGTTTAAGAGGGCCAAGTATAGAAAGTTTGACTCTATTTTTAATGCTAAAACCTATTAGCTAAAACTTGATATCCTACCTTGTAACCGATTTTATATATATATTTGATACAAACTCTAACATTATTTTTATAAGTCTTGGTTTCTTTTTAATACTGTTTTGGTCCAAATTCACCAGGATTGAGTTTTGGGACCCATCACGATACATATGAATCCGTCAAATTTGACAACAAATAAATGTTTGAGATCGTAACTGAATTTCTCGTGTACGCTATAATGCCAAACAAGGTTTATCCTAGCCCTAGGACAGTTCAAACAAACAAGCCAGCAACCACGCCCTATTCGCGGCAAGTTACTCAATTGCCGGCCCTGACAACCAAGCGTACTTGACGGCACACGCTCCAACCCAATAAACAAAAGAAGAGAAGGTAGGATGTTTCAAGGTTAGGATGTTTCTCGCGCGACCTCAAACAATGAAGCAAACGGACAAAGCTATAGAATATCATATCATGTTCTTGTAGAGACACGGCGCCGCGCGATTAATTTAGCCAATCGTGTTAGCTTATCAACTACAGCGGCTTAAAAAAACAGTACTATCACCGTTCCAACTACACCGTACTCACATCACAAGTCGAAGATAGCGATCCTTGAAAGTGAACTACACCTGGAGAATACACGGCAAGGTTGAACTACACTACTACGAAAATTATTATCACAAATAATTAAAATCTATTTTTACATGCGGATCAATGATCCACCTCTAACTAAAGATCTGTAGAAATAAGATATTTTTACATATGGATGAATAGCCGTCTAGGAAAATCATTTTCACGGACGGACGTCTTAAAAGGCCCGCCTATGAAAATCACAGGCCTTTTACAAGCGGGCATCTTAAGACGTCCGCAAATGAAAATAAAATTCCAAAATTTGAGGTTTTGACTAAAAAAACACGAAAAAAATATTTCGAATTTTAGTAGCCATCTATCGGTTGTGCACCGCAAGCCACAAGTCGCGTGAAATATGCATGTGTGCGGTATGTAGAGTCCAACCCTGGACCTCTCTGGCTATGCATAGCTTTCCTTACCATCTCACCTATCAATCCTTTGTGATCTAGGTCGAGATATTATTCTTTTGATTTTACCTCTCTGAAATTTGTAATACTTATTTGCCACTCTAAATGATCTCCAGTAAAAAAAATGATCAACTATAAGTTGTAGATCTTGTCGAGCTCTACAACTTTGATATAGAGCACATCTCCATCAGAGATAGTTTGAAATATAGATATGAGATTTTGTAATAAATATTTGAACCCCTAAACAATCTCAAATCAAAAGGTTGCCAATTACAAAGTTGTAGATATTGTCACACTCTATAATTTTGATGTAAAATATGTCTTCATCCAAGTTCATATAAAAAATTTAGATATATATATGTGTGTGTGTGTGTTTGTGTGTTTTTTCTAAAAATAATTTTTTACAAGCGGATGATTTAAGCGCTTGCCTGTAAAAATCGATTTTCATAGACAGATGCTTAAGTTGTCTGCCTCTAAAAATAAAAGCATCTTCGGAGGCATTTGGCTCAAATGGCCGCCTGTGAAAATGGATTTCCACAGGCAGTCTGTGACCAGAACCTCTAATCCATTTTTATAGGTGTGCCTTTTTTAAGACTGACTATAAAAATAAAAGAGGGTGTTGCCAAAACTGATTTTTGTAGTAGTGCTACCCAGCGCAATTCCTAGGCTCGGTTCCCTACACCTTATCCACACTGGTGCGGAAATGCTCGGTGCCATCTAAATACCAATTCTTCATTTGGCTACTTCCAAATGAGAATTCTTCATCTGGCTCCTACCGCAAAATCACATTTGAACGGTGGATAAACTACAATAAAGGAAGTGGCCGAACAATTATTTCTACCAACTTTTCTAGGTAACACGAAAACAACACACTACCTGTTCAATTAAAGCCCGCTGTAGTATCAAGGCTGCACTACCCATATTTTAAAAAAATATGGGACGCCGTAGTATTAAGGCTTCACAGTGTTGAGGGAAGAAAGACACAGTGGCCCAACATATCATATGCAATAGAATACAAACCACCTTGATCTAAACATGCTCGGCATGTGTAATTGGTGGTTGTTCTGTCTGTCTTTCCTCTTTTCTCTTAACTCCATTGGGTTCTTGTACAGTTCACGTTAGGGCTGAATAAAAAACTCGTAACTCGCTTGGCTCGGCTTGGCTTGGCTCGTTAGGAATTGCTAATGAGTTGAGCCATGATTTTAGCTTGTTAGGCATAACAAGTTGGCTCACGAGCCAAATGAGCCAAGGCCCAACGCAAGCAGTAGGCCTAGCCAAGCAAAGCCATTAGTCTCAGCACTTTGCAGCCCAACAAGGACCATCTCTAGTATAACCCTAACATCTCTCCTAGCCCCCAATCTCGTCCGGTCCTCTCCTCAACGAGTGCCGCTCTCCCTCTTGTATAGCCTTTCTCTCTTCATCCCGCTCTCACGCTGCCAATGCCGCCATGCGGGGTTGTGGTGCCACTATGCCCTACCTATCGTTGGCCACCGCACTCTGCCACTACCTTGCGCCCTCGCTATCACTAGCTGCCATCCCGTCCATGCGCTGGCCATCCGCTCGTCACAGCGCTAGTGCCGGCGGAAAACGGGTTTCGCGGTGCTGCCCTGTCTTACCTGACATTGGCCACTCCACTCTGCATCTGCCTAATGCCATCGCCGTTGACAGCCTCCATCCTTTTTGTCCGCCGGCTGCCTACCCTTAGCAGCACTAGTAGAGCAACAGCTGCCAGCGAGGCCACGACGCTGTCCCAGCCCATGCGTCGGCTGCCCAAGTCTCAACTCCTCGGCCTTGTCTCTACCTCACCGTCCCATCCGCTGACTGCCGCTCCGTCTCTAGCTTGTGAGCTAAACGAGCTGGCTCGAGTTGACAAGCGAACCGAGCCGAGCCAAGCTAGCCTTCTAGCTCGTTTGGATAACAAGCCGAGTCAAACCAGCTCGTTATAGTAACAAGCCACACCAAACTGAACCGAGCTGTCTCATTATCCAAACCTAGTTCACACCTTTCTTAATATAAAAACACCCTGACGGTTTTTTTTAAAAGAGACCGTTTCAACCTCAGTACTTGGGAATGCAAGGGGATGGCTGCAGGGGCGGATCCAAGGGGTAGGCTTCATCAGGCTCTAGCCTACCCTCCGATTTTTGCAAAAAATTTTCAGTATATATGCATCTAAATTCACCACTGGATGGAGGAGGGATAAAGAAGCTATCGGGAGCTAAGGAAGAAGAAAAACAGAGGTAGGCTGGCAGCGATCGTTGTCGGACCCGGGTTTGACCCCGAACCCTATGTGTGTACCGTGCTAGTCCCACGATCAATTGCTAGTACACACATTCAACATTGACATCATAATCCATACATCACAGGTTCAGCTCACAGCAGTCCAAACATAAGTTGTACAAGAGTCTAGACTTAGCGATTACATAGAGACCGACCGGCCAAATAGAACAACAAAATAACAAAGAGTTCAACAGCGGAAACAAGATAATATAGGCACCAAAAACCAGCAAGTGTGCCTCTGCCCGCCCACAGGCAACCAACCGGTAAGCCCTAGTAAGCACCGTCATCGTCGTCTCCAAAACCCGCTGCATAGAAGTACCCGATTGTCGGGTCCCCCTCAATCATCTCTAAAAAAAGAAGTCACACAAGCGTGTGTGAGTACAATACGTACTCTGCAAGACTTTTAGTGTTTGCAATGGTATTCCATAATATGCGAAGATAAACAAGGAATGGTTCAGGTCCTGCACTTTGCATAAATCATAATATACATAGCGAAAACATTGCGGTTTTGCAATGAAATTTTCGTAAATCAAGCTAGCACAGAAAATCAAGTATATAAGCATCGACCCCAAGTGTTTCCAACCATCTAGGCTCCTAGCACATGCCAGCCAATCGTGGCAACACGCTGCCACAACCAGCCCAGCGAACTCCCCATTCACACCATGATTTTCCCTCAAAACAGTTCCCAAAAATTTAAATCTACTACGGTGGAGAATTTCCCAAGTCATCCATAACCGAGGACACGGCTATTCGAATAGTTTTAACTCTCGAGAGTGTGTACAACTGTACCCACATGACAAGGACAATATGAGCTACCACACAGGAGGCTCACACCATCAATAACAAAGCCTTTCTACCGTTGACCTAGCAATATCCCACGCTTATGATCTATCCCTACAGAGTTGGTAGGCCTCCCAAAACCCCAAGGCTCACACGATGTGCTGGTCACCCTTGAACAATAATCAAGGTACCTTCGGGCCATGGACAAAAACCATAACCCGCATTAACCCAATGTCAACAATAATGACCTACAACTACCACCGGCGGGTCTATTGCTAGGTATCAACATTATACTGAGTTAAGGACTCCCCATAAGAGCCACATGTGGTTTGTACTATGTTTCTTGGTTCTAACTACACCATAGAATTGGTCTTTAGCGACCCGGGCGAGACAACCACCTAATCGGTACCACAAACAAGGCACCAAACACTACATCCACTCGCCCAAGTCAAAAGCATGTTTTCAGTTTTTGTTTTCCACCAAGAGCACAGGGGAATTACCCACTGTTCATTTCCATAATTTCGCAAATGCTTCATTTCCCCAACATCCCAAAATCAAGAAACAAGCCGCATTGATTAATTAGCAAACTAAGCATACCTATTGACATCCTCCCAACCACATGAACCCAAATTTTCAGTGGCAACATAAGTGACAAGGAATTCATGATACTCAAGTAACAAGGACAAGGCATATGCAACAAGAGGTTAACTACCCAAGAATCCCACACATTTCTAAGTAAAACATCGCATACATAATAGTTTGCAATCAATATAGTTTGTAAGTTTGAAATATAGGAGCAATTGATCAAGGGGGTGCTTGCCTTGCTTCTGGACTTCCTGGTACTCCTTTGATTCCTCCTCAACTGGGTCAGCAACGTCGTGTTCTACGAGAATACCAAACGAATGCAATGAAAACAACGGCAAAATTTAACAGTACAGGAAGTACAAATATTTTTGCAGAATATGCAAGTGCATGATTTTAGATGAATTTAGGAAAAAGAATCACTTGAATCCGAGTTCGTATGAGGGAGATACGGCTAAACGAAGTCTGCTCTGTCCTAAAATCGAAAATAATTGAGAAACAGCGTTTTCGCTCGACCGAACTGCTGAAACGGCTGAAAACATTCTACCGACTTAACGGGTGGTCTATATGGGACGTTTTCGGTTCTAGGGGCATTTTTATGGTACGAAACCTACATGTGTGCTGCTGTGAACCTAAGGACAACTCCCAAAAGTGGATATACTCCAACTCGCTAGGATAATAATTGCACACGCTCACACGTCACTAAAACGGCCTAACACGTGAAATCCACCGGGCGTGAAGTTTTAATCTAAGGCATTTGGGGGCGTGGAGGGTTTCTAGGGCCTAGGGGTCACTGGATGTACAAGTGGAGCCTATGGGAAGGCTTCGGTAGTGGCGAACGCCTCGGTCCAAAAACGATGTCTTCGCACGCGCAAACTACACGTCTTCACACGTTAACGACAACCAGCAAAATCGGGAATTCAACAGCAGCTGCTCTACTCGTGGTTTTATCCCGTTCTAATGCTAGTGGGGCCAACCTGGCTTGCATGGGGCTAATGGGGTGGTTGCCACTCACTCAAACACAAGCGCACCTAAGGTGTTTGGTGAAAAGCCAAGCTAATGCACGGCTTGTCTACCTCTATCCTCTCATGCTCTAGTGCATGGCTAGCATATGCAAGGCACATGGAAGCTCTAGGGGTCCTGCATGCAAGGTCGTAGGGCTCTAATACATGCAGCCATGCTCCGATTGAGCCTCATCCACACATGTGGCCACGGTGGTGACACTTGGGTGGATGGTAAAACAATGGCATGACAGGCCAAGTCAAGGATGTGGGGAGAACTAGTGGCCTCCCAGGAATAAAAAGAAAGCACATGTAGAAACAGGAGCTCACCGAAGAGTACGGGCGGTGAGGTGCAACGTTGAGGCGATGGTCGGCTCGGCGGCAGGGTTGCTCATGATGGAGGCTGCAGACAAACGCTGTGATGAGTTCAATGAGTGAAGGGAAGATGGTGATACAGCCAGGACAGCGCTAACTCACCAGGGCGTAGTTTAGCGGCTGCAAGGTCACGGCGGCACCCGGTCGGCGTCGCAAAACACGATGGGGCCGCGGTGGTGCCTGCTGCTTGCCGAGGGCAAAAACGGAGTTAGGTCGGGCAGAAACACATGGTGACACAGCTGAGACAAGGTGAAATTCACCGGAGCTCCCAGACGGAAGGCATGTGCTCGCCGGCGCCACGGGCGGCACCTCACGTTCCCGGCGAACCAAGGGGCAATCCCCTAGGTCCTTGGGTGCGTGAGAAAGAGGGCGAGCTGGGGAGGCAGGAGGACATGGACTTGGTTAAAAAGGAAGGCAGGGAAGGGAGAGGAGAGGGGAGGGGCGCTGCTCTGCTCCACGGTCTCGCGATGGTGTGTGCGCGGGCAAGCGTGCAGCATACAGATGGGACAGGGCAGGGCGCTGCTGAGGCTGTCGGGGGCATCTCGCGAGGTCCCAAGGCTGCTCTACCTCTCCCTCTCACGTGGTCTAGGGCGTGCAGGGGAAGCCACCTGGTCGAGCCGCACGGGCAGAGAGAGATCTTCGTGTGATCTCGTTTGGACGATGGAGGACAGGGGCACAAATAATAGTACCACGTATCAAAGATTCACACTTGAGGACTATCTCCAACAACAATACAATCCAAATACGAGACCCATTGGATGAATGCGCGGGCGAGGGCGAGGGCGCGGTTGCCTCCGTTGGGCTAGGCTGGAAGCCGAAATAGAGGTGGGGCCCAACATAAAAAGCATGTCCAAAGGGGTTACCTACCTTGCCAAGTGGACACATTGGGTCAACAGGTCGAGAAAACAGGAGAAACCGAGTGGAAGAGGGAAAGAACTCTTCTCGGGTGAACAGTACCCAGATTTTTGGTGAAGATGTCAGAGAGGGCAGTGGGAAAAGTTTATATAGATCGCACGATCTTTAACCCGTTGGTTGGAATTTTTCATGCACGAAAGATGACATGCAGTGCATGCAGATGAAAAACGGTTTTATGCACCAATGAACAAAAGTGGGCTGTTACAATCGTGATTGGGCCGGATTAAGTGATTGGCCCATTTGGAAAACCATCACTCAGGCCCATTTATTTGTTGACTTAGGGTTGGAGTCTCTCTCCCCTTGTGTGCATTTACAGGCAGCGGCGGCGGTGTTGGAAAGCAGCATGGGCGGCAAGCAGCGCACAGCAGGCGCAGCAGTCGGCGACTCGGCGGCGGCAAGCAGCAGCAGTCGGCGGCGGCAGCAGAAGTCGCGGCCGGCGGCGGCAGGTGGCAAGCAGCAGTCGGCGGCCACAGGCGGCAGGCGGCAAGCAGCAGCAGTCGGCGGCGGCAGCAGCAGCGTGGCCCAGCTCCAACAGGCAACAGTCAGTGACATTTTTTTCAATCTTTTTAATTGTAGACTTCTAGTCTCTACTCTCTAATATATTTGTCTATTGAGGGGATTTATAATTTATAAAATCTATTGGTAGATCTGCAAATTGCAATGGAGAAGAAAACAACATTGCTTAATTACTATACTAGCAATTCAAGTGACACACCTCAAACTGATGAGAGCACAAATAGACCAAAGAGGCATTGAGTAGAATTTGATCCTAATGAAATTATTGCCGATCCAGCAAAACGAATACAAATAGATGATTATGCTCCTGAAATTAGAGATCAAGTGAGGAGAGCATATTTGTTGAATGGTCCTAATAGAGCATATGGGCATAATTTTCCAAAGACATTAGATGGTAAAATTTGGAGATCCTTTCAACGGAATTGGTTTGATAAATTTGATTGGTTGAAATATAGTGTGGAAAAGGATGCTGCATTTTGTTTTTATTGTTTTCTTTTCAAGACATAGACATAGACTTTAAGCCCATTCTCTATTTTTATCCTGGATTCGCCACTGGATGGCTGTAGTGAATTAGTGATGCGGCATGCAGATAGATAGACTGTACTGGCGGGAGGCAGATCGGTTCTGTCACATTAAATAAAGCTACTAAGCAAATGTCAAGTGACTATGCCTCTGATAGTTTGATTCTTCGCAGCCGCATACAAATGAATTTCGAAACATAATTTTAGTATCGATTAACATTTTTATTAAACTGTTAATAGTACTTATATAAAAATTTTACCTATAAGTTATTTTTGATTGATTCACTTATTGTTCTGTGGTTTAGTAATAACAGACACATACTAATGTTATGACAATATGTCAGAGTACCTAAATATTACATTGCTAGATATTCTCCTGCGTGTTACCGCGATATCTGATAGGTGGGATTCATACACGCATATAAGCCACATATCCTCACATGTATATGACCGTATTTAAATGTCCACCAATATAACACTTGGAATACTAAATAGTGAACAAAAGAGATACTCGATAATATAACTCAGTAGTCACTCCCGCCGTATGCTCGTCAAACCATTCGATGATAACGACTAGGAAACTATATACAATGGGGACTGATCTACGGGCATTTACCAAGCGAGGATCTCAGACGTTCCAAACCCGTACTAATATATAGGTAGTTCCTAGAAAAAGGCTACCTATATACTTTCATCATCAAGCTCATGGCATCAACACTAACATAAGGGTAAAATAAATAAATAGATACATAAGTATATATCAATAGGCTAAATAAATAGGGGTTCATCGGAAGCATGTCTACTCATACCACAGGCAACAGATTAGGGGTAGGCGCTTAAAACAACCAACATGAAGAAGCAAGGATCCCGTATCACTCAACCTACAAAAAGTAAGCAACAATAATACAAGCAAGAGTTAGTATATTACCGAAATAATGTACTGGCAATGCCAATCCTATAAAGCTACATGCAAGTTCTAAGGGATAGTTTAAAGGTGAGGAAAGAGGAAATAGATCACGCAAAACGAGATAAATCATTAGCGCATGATTAATTGAGCATTAATTATTTTAAATTTGAAAAATAGATTGATATGATTTTTTAAATGAGGGGAGTTTAGCAGTTTGGGATACGTGCTCACGGAAAACGAAGGAAGTTTTCCTTCTAACCCACAGATTCGAACTCACTCTAAGTCAAGAAAGGCTATTTGTAGGTCCATTTTGCATAAAGTCAATTTTAGTTCACAATTATTTGCACCGGTATTTAATAAAACAGTAGAAATATGTATAGTAAGTGAAGAAAGTGATCAATATAATATCAGTATTGTACTTGCTACCCTCTCCGGCAACAAGCCATCATAATCATAAAAAATCATCAATCCATATCCCAATTTCATAAACATATTTGTAAAACTTAAATCTATACTCATGACACATCACTATGTCGCTCATGACCGCGAGCATGGCTAATCGATTAGTTTTGACTCAGCAGAGTTTGTACACCTTTACCTATATGATATGAACACTTTAGTTTGTCTCATGCTGCACGAAGCACTACCACACTTTACAAGTTGAGTATGGTCTAGAGGTCACAATAAAGCCATTACATTGTTTGTTTTTTTAACCTTGCATTAGCACGATGAGTAGGAAATCCACACTAAGTCTAGATTTTTAATGTTGTCACAATGGTTAGCCAAACACCGTAATGCCGTGGAGAATCAACCCACGTGGCACTTACCATTATATTGGACATGCTTAGACCTCCATGCTGTAAGTGGAGAAGCAACCCACTCACAGAACACACGCACTGGAACAATCCCTGCCCATCATAGAAACACACACATGGGTAGCTTCTATAAACCATCGCCAAGAGTAGTTTATAATACAACTGCCTCCTAAATACAAGGTTAGAGACATATACAACTTAATAGGCTAAGGCCATCCCATACTAGCACATGTGGTTGTGTGGCAAACAATAGAGGGTAACATAGAGTTCAGTACTTAATCGATTCAGGCGAACACTCTCCCTATCGATGTGTAACTACAACCATATGCACATCACTTGCCATCCAAGTCTAAAATCACATTTTCCATCATTTTAGTTCACAAATAAATAGAGAAATCACCTCTGTCCTGGGTTATGAAATTCCCAAAATCTCATTTATAAAGTGATCGCAATCTCTTTTAGCATAACTCTAAGCATGGCTAAGCAATTTGTACGTATATAAGCATGTATAATCCTAAATGAGCACAAGTAAAATGCTCTAACCAATTCTAAGGTTACAATCAGCAAGGATCACAAGTTTTCAAGGTTGATTATTGTTGACACCGAAAATCATCGATCAGCGCTGAAGACAAGTTGATGATCTGGTTCGGTGCACTAGACACGCGAAGACCTGGGAGATCTGCTTAGCTCCAGTGCAGGTCCTAAATTTGAGGTTCGTAGGCGTGCCAGTCAATTTGACCCCGCAGTTGACAAGGAGATAGAAAAAAATTAGATCAGTGATCCAAACGGCCAACCAGTCGATACAGAATTCCTCCAGCCGATTGCCGATAGTAACTCGTACATCGGCTAGAAGCCGATGATGATATAAGCAAATAATAAGCCAGCCGATTGCCAAAAAAAACACTTAGACATCGGCTAAAAGCCGATGATAGAGTAGATAGGAAAAATAATAATCAAGACAATGCAGTCGGCTTTATTTAATAAAAGATAACTTATCGGCTAAGCACTTCGATAAAACATCTCATAAAAACCTATCGACTCAACAAGGATAAATTTATTATCACCAGTCTAGTAGGTCAGACCTAATCGATGCAGCACAAACTGATGATGATAAAAGAAACTCGATAAGCCGATAAATCCTATGCAATCGTGATGTGATATATCCACTCGGCCTAAGAGATCAAACTTAACTGATGTAGCCGTAGACAGAACAGATACACCGTGGTAAGCCGACTACCGTAGATCAGCTAGAATATCGGACCTAACCGAGGAAGTCCTAGCTGATAAGGTAGTCGGGGTAACGAGACTTACCCTCTCGCAGGAGTTCGGACCTAACCGATGCAGCCCGGCTCGAGAAGCAAGAACCCGTCGAATGGGGTGGCGATGCGCCGAAGTTGTATTGATCTGTGAGATGGTTTACATGGTCCCCGGGCATACGTATTTATACCCCGAGTTGATACAGTCCTGATCGGATACGAAACAGGAGTTTCTTAACTATAAAAGAAAAAATAACAAGCCCTGACCGGACACGAGATCAGGTTTTCCTAAAAATCGTTAAAGCTACCTAATTTATAGATAAAATAATTAACTGCCATGTTGTGGTCTTCACGATTCCTTCCCGAATTCGGCTTTTTCTGGATTAGCTTCCACCGGCTGATATCGGCTTTATCTTAACCGAACATGACAATGAACCGTACCAAATTTTGGTGTTAACACATGCCCCCCAATTTCGGAGTTTGTTATCAAACTTCGAAATTCTTCTGTTTGGGCTTCAGCAATTCCTCCATGGCCTCTTGAAATCGGCTTTCATGAGCCGATACCTTTTGTACTAGGTGTGCTAGGCTCTCAAAGTCTTGTGATGAAAATCTTTCCTTGATTAGAGCCAACAAACCTTGGAATGCTAACTCGGCCAGCTGTGCATCATCTAGACTTAAACTATAACATCGGCTTCTAACATCACGAAACCGCTGGATATATCCTGCGACTGATTCATTCGGCTTCTGTACTACCGATGTTAAATCTGTTAAACTCATCTCCTGAATCCCAGTAAAGAAATATTTGTGGAATTGCTTTTCCAAATCGGCCCAATCCCAAACTGAATTTGGTGGTAACGAAGAAAACCATGTGAAGGCCGATCCGGACAATGATAGCGGGAAAAATCTAACTCTCAAAGCTTCTTCAGCCGATGCTTCCCCACACTGAGCCAAAAATCGGCTGACATGCTCCACTGTAGATACATCATCTTGCCCTGAGAATTTGGAGAAGTCTGGTACTCTGTATCGGCACGGCAATGGAACTCTATCAAACCAATCTGGATATGGATGTCGATACATAAATGTTTCCTTCTTCGGTTTTAGACCGAATTGTTCTCTCACCACCTCTGTGACTCTTGCTGTCCAATCTTCTTCCCTTGGATCTTCGACGTGATAATGCAGAGGTGGAGTTGGTAGCTGATTCTGCTTCTGATATTCTCTCTGATAATTGTACTCAGGGACAGCTCCTGGATGAGTCTGTCGATGCCCCCCATAGTATGCAGTCTGATGATATCCTTGAGGAATTCCATCTTGTTGCCCCCAGCCAGTTGAATCGGCTCCACCGCCTTCATGATCAAGCTCTGTAATGTGTTCACCAATATCGCAGATTGATTGATCAATGCATGGTGAACTGCTTCATTAATCATCTCTTGAAGTGGCTTCTGTGAACTTGCAGGCGATGTATGGCTCGATTCGCCAACCAAAACAAGTTTTGGTAATTGTGATTTCTGAATCGGCCCTTGATCTGTCATACCGAAGGATTCTAGACAAAGCTTCTGAAATTCAGCAATGTTCTGCTCCACTTGTTGTCTTTGTTCTTCGATCAAATCTTCCATTGTGACTGGAATCACATTGTTTGTGCTGACCTCCTTTCCAGCCATGTCGAAGTTCTGTGTCCTACTGGGCGTGCCAAAAACATGTTGACACCGAAAATCACCGATCAGTGCTGAAGACGAGTTGATGATCTGGTTCGGTGCATAAGACACACGAAGGCCTGGGAGATCTACTTAGCTCCAGTGCAGGTCCTAAATTTGAGGTTCGTAAGCGTGCCAGTCAATTTGACCCCGCAATTGACAAGGAGATAAAAAAAATTAGATCAGTGATCCAATCGGCCAACCAGTCGATACAGAATTCCTCCAGCCGATTGCCGATAGTAACTCGTACATCGGCTAGAAGCCGATGATGATATAAGCAAATAATAAGCTAGCCGATTGCCAAAAAAAACACTTGGACATCGGCTAAAAGCCGATGATAGAGTAGATAGGAAAAATAATAATCAAGACAATGCAGTCGGCTTTATTTAATAAAAGATAACTTATCGGCTAAGCACTTCGATAAAACATCTCATAAAAACCTATCGACCCAACAAGGATAAATTTATTATCACCAGTCTAGTAGGTCGGACCTAACCGATGCAACACAAACTGATGATGATAAAAGAAACTCGATAAGCCGATAAATCCTATGCAATCGTGATGTGATATATCCACTCGGCCTAAGAGATCAAACTTAACTGATGCAGCCGTAGACAGAACAGATACACCGTGGTAAGCCGACTACCGTAGATCAGCTAGAATATCGGACCTAACCGAGGAAGTCCTAGCTGATAAGGTAGTTGGGGTAACGAGACTTACCCTCTCGCAGGAGTTCGGACCTAACCGATGCAGCCCGGCTCGAGAAGCAAGAACCCGTCGAATGGGGTGGCGATGCACCGAAGTTGTATTGATCTGTGAGATGGTTTACATGGTTCCCGGGCATACGTATTTATACCCCGAGTTGATACAGTCCTGATCGGATACGAAACAGGAGTTTCTTAATTATAAAAGGAAAAACAACAAGCCCTGACCGGACACGAGATCAGGTTTTTCTAAAAATCGTTAAAGCTACCTAATTTATAGATAAAATAATTAACTGCCATGTTGTGGTCTTCACGATTTCTTCCCGAATTCGGCTTCTTCTGGATTAGCTTCCACCGGCTGATATCGGCTTTATCTTAACCGAACATGATAACGAACCGTACCAAATTTTGGTGTTAACAATTATACAACAAATAGGTTATAACTACCAATTTCCATATTTTAAATACCAATAATTATAATTACGCATGCAGTTTTGCAAACAACACATTTCATTCCTCAAAACATAGGCTTCAATTTGTTCAAATGAGAAGGGGAGAATACTTACCTTACTCTTGGATACCTAGAGCAATAATTACTCTACTCCTTCACCGATTTCGAATTCATCCTCTAAAAAGAAATTTAACATATGATCGAATAAATAGCAAATAATGTGAAAAAAATCAAAAATTCTCTAATATGCATGAGTATTATGCAATGATTAGGTACTGACCTAAAGTGAATTTAGGTTAAATAATTTCTATTTTATCTCTTTTTATTTGGTAGCTACGAATTTAGAAGTTTTTCGGTTGAAATACAATATTTATACCCTATATGGATTTTAGAAATATTTTAGGAGGTAGTTTTGTAAAATTTTTCTTTGTAACATTAAAAGTACTATTTTCAAACAAGTGTGGTAAAAGAGATTTCAATTTAGCATTTGACATTTGGGAGATATCGTGTTTAGAACTTTTATACGTGAATATGTTTAAATACAAATCATATTAAATGTTCAAAATACTTTAATGTTTGTGGAAACTATGGAGTGAGTTGGTACTGGTCATAGATGAATTCTGGTGAAGAAAATTCTATTTTATCCACTTTTATTTAGGAGATATGAATTTTGTATGTTTTAGGCTTGTATAGGATATCTTATACATGTTTTTTTTTAATATACATATGTTTTAGGATTAGGTTTTATGAAATTTAACCTTATGAGATTTAAGAGAGGTGTGCTGTGAACCTACTGCTATTTAGTTTATCTTAATTGGAGTTAACATAAATTCTTTAGGATTTTAGAAATTCTTGTACATTTTATATTTTATATAAAACATTTATCTATGGCACAAATCATAAAGGTGTTTTAAGTACTAATTTTAGTTAATTTTCTGTTTATAGAATTAAGGAGCAAATTATTATGAAGCTAACAAAATTGAATTCATCTCATTTGGAGCTAATATAAATTACCTATGAATTTTAAAAGTTATTACATATTTTATACACTAATTAAAGTATTTATCTATTACCCAATTTACAAAAGTATCTTTTGTACAAGTGTAATCAAGTTTCAGTTTACGGCAACAAAGTTCAACACTCTGTGAATTTGTCAAATCTTGATTTACCAAAATTGAAGTTTAAGGTGAATTAATTGTAAATTTTAAAGTGTTTATGCACATTTATATATATCATTTTTGAGGCTTGTTAAGTACTATATCTTCTAGGTTTTAATCTACAGGAATAAAGTACATAATGTTGTGATCCCACTTGTTTCATTCAATTTGGAGTTAAGATGAATTAGTTACTGATTTTACAAGTTTACACATTTTTCAGTTCAACAGAAATGTCTAATAACCATTTTTATCATTTTTCTATATATATATATCAGTGAGAGCCAATATGCAAAAAGGTCCTTGGGATTCCTAGAAATACAACCCGCAGTCCTTAGCCATGTGTGAAAGGGAATTTTGTTAATAGTGCTTGGGTTTTTACATATTTTCAATTAAGTCCTTGGGTCTACATGTAAGTCTAAGTATTCTTTTGTTTTAAACCCTGGAAGTTTTAAACTCTCGCTAAGTACGGTCCCTCATGATAATGAAGGTGGTCCCACATGTAAGTGTGACGAAGCAGGAGGTGAGTCGGGCGGCCAGCCAGCGATGCTGTTTGGCCTCACCAGCAGCGAACGACGGTGATCGGACAGCGCGGCAAACAGAGAAAAGGTGGAGGAGCTCCTGGCGAATACTCCGTTGGTGGTCTCGTCACCCATGGTGGCTAGAGGTAGGCGCAGTGGTGGCGCAAGCGGTCGAGAGCTTCGGCATGCAGGTTAAAGAGGAGCTACGGCTTGATTTGGTCTAAATTGATGCATGCGCGAGCTCCTAAGGGACTCTAGGAAGCTCACCAAGGTGCACGCGGGGTCTAGGAAAGCTTGGTTGACAACGACAGCATCGGAGATGGCTTGACGGCGGAAAAATCAATGGGTCTTCGTTGGCGGTGTGCTTCGGTCAACGAGCTGCCAAATAAAAGGGTGCACAACATCAAGTGAGGTCTAGGGCGGCTACACGTGTGATGAATTGAACTAAGTATCACCGGGGAGCGAGGAATCGACGACGGCGACTCAGATCGGAGCTGGGGAAGACGATGGTTGATCTGTTTCGCCAGGGCTCGATTCTTGGGGCTTGCTTGGGCGTTTGGTTGCCTAGCCGTGGAGAGGCTGGTGGCGTGAGGGCTTGGCCGGGACTTCTCTGAGGCGGCCGGAACGGCGGAAGGATGCGGTGGTGGCGCTTTGGACCCGAGAGCACACATGGCGGTGAACGGCTCTCCTTCGATCTGCGCGACATGGGATGCAAAATACAAAAATGGATTAGGCATGGGAAGAAAGTTGTGTTCCTGGGATCAAGCTGCGGCGAAAGTCACTCGAGCGGCGGCAGTGGCGGTTGAGCACTCGCCGGCATCGGAGAAGACGATGCCGTCCCCAGCGAACCCGAGATGATTTCTCTTGGTTCTCCATAGAACGGACGAAGGGCGAGAGGAGAGAGAGAGGTGGGCAAGATGGCCGCCTAAATTGGCGAGCTCTCCTCGGTAGTGGACAGTGAGGTGTGGCTTGGTAGCGTCGACGCGTGGAGGAGGTCGTGGCACGTTCTAGGCAGGGGAGCTGAGCTAGATCACTTTCTCTGGCTGTCAGGTGGGTCCAGGGGTCTTGTGGGTCCCATATGACAGTGTAAGAGAGAAGAATTATCTAGAGAATAAGTATAGGAAGCTGTGCTAGCTAGCTGTTTTGCGCTGGTGTTTTCACCGAATTAGAGAGGGTTTTTAGGGTTGGCAAAATTATAGTGAGAAGATTGGATATATTTTTTACCAACCTGCAAAGTTCCAAAGCTAGAGACTTACATTTTTAATGTGGCCAAAAGATGAAATAGGCATAGTGGCATAGTTTTCTACGGTCCATCTTATTCCCTAGGGTTCTGCACTTGTCATTTTATATGGTTTCTTTGAGAATTAAATTAATCCAAATTTTCTGATTGTAGGGTTCATCTTGGTACATATTGTGGTATAGTTTTTAGTTTTATTTGGTGAAAATAAGAACTAAGCAATTTATTTTAGCTATTTTTCTTTTTTGATGATTTGAAATATTTTATTGAAGTGATAAAATCAAGAAAAATTTACACTAGACTTAATGTGTTATACAGTGCTTATAGGAATTTTCCCATGATTTTATATTAAACCAATTATTGGTTCAAAACTTTCTTAGCCTATTCGAATGCCTATGCATCCTATTATGGAAATACACTTTAAGAGCCAAAACATTAAAAGAAAGCAATGCACATGAAATGTTGATGAATTTATTTATCTCCACATTTTTATGTCAAACTTTTATTTATACACTTTTAGACATATTACATTTTCTTTGTTTGTAAATTAATTCTTAAAATTTTTCTGCACAAAACCCTAAAGCATTTTAATTCGATCAAAAATTCTTATACATAACTGGATAAATATTACTTCCATTTTTGTTTGACTCAAAGAAGGTTTTAGGGATTTGCATTTCGGATTCCTATGCCATGTTTTGTATTCTTTTATATTTTCATATTTTTGACCTAGGTGAGTTTTTTTAGTAAATTGAAAATTTAACTACAAAAGTTTTAGCGTACCTTTTTAAGTTAACTCTAGTCAATCTATCTCTTATTTCGAATCCATGTAGAAAAACTATAAGATTCTACCTTTGAGGGCTTTTTACTAATTTATTACACTTGAATTTCGGAAATTCAAAATTTGGGTATGTTATACAATATTTGGTAATGCATTGTAATACATTTTGAAGAAAATATTCTTTGAGGAAAGAAAATTGTTGTGATGTTATAAGCAAAGCTCCTAGAGCATAATAATTAGTACACTTGCTTTTTTCCCTCTATGCTTTCATGTTGATCTGCATATATATTGAATAATTCCAACACGCACATTCTCTATACTTTCATGCTGATCTATATATGTTGAATAATTCTAACACGCACGTAGCAATGTGCAGGATATCATCTAGTTAAAAATACAATCCTTATCTACCACAATTCAGAAATCACATCTTGATTTTTCAACCGGTAAATATAACTAAATAAATCGCATCCGTTGTATTTTTTAAAAGTAAATTCAGCTACAAAAATTGTAAATATTGCATTTCCATCGGTAAATATATGACATATAGCTGGTGACAAGAACATTGACAATTGCGATCAAGTTATGCTCTTGTGTTGATGTTTCCACCTAGACCTCTTTCTAGCAAGTCGTTGAACAAATCTTGCTAGGTGAAATGATGTTAAACAATCATTGAGTATACCTCTGTTGTAATGAGAAATATTATTTTAGCGCAAGCAATAATTTTGACCCATCGTTATGGTTTTCACACATTATTAATAAGGAAAATTTGTAATACAAATGGAATTGAACAGCGATGAAGTGAATCCTGAAATTTTTTCAGACTCAAACAAATCAGCTAAGGCTCAGAGCTCACAACCCACTCTTTCCTACTCACTCGCACATCAAATATTAAAGAAAATAAAAAAATATGTTCAACTAATTGTATGAAAAATGAGCTTACTGCAGGGACTCCTCCTGATTAACTGTCAATTTATATTTGTAATGTCCATCTACTAAACCTTATTTGCCTTAGCATGATGGCTTCGGAATAACGTGGTCATGAACGTTGTGCAGACATACTCTCTCTGATCGTCATGATCACTATATGAAACCAGCTTTAGTATACTGCTGCTCATTTTTGCAATTCCATTTATAGTGATGCCAGGAATTTCACCCCTCTTCACAGAGAGTTAAAATGAATCCAGATCATATTCACTCCTGGGAAAAATGAAAATTCAGCGATAGTCTCATCAGATATAAAAAGAAGGCCTACATTCTGAATATTATCCTTTCCATTGCAAAATATCTTACTTTAAGCGAACACTATTTGACTTTGATCATATACTAAGCATACCGGAAGCAAACATATTCTGTCACCTGCTAGAAATTCTGTCACTTCCCATAACCAGAAGACTCTCTGTTTTAATGTCAACTCTCAGAGCAATGTTAATGGCAGTCTCAGCACTATGTGCTTGCAATCCCAACCAAATATGAGAAAAAAAAAAAAGACCCCTTAGCCACTACCCTTGACCCTCTTGTTGTCCGATTCTCGCATTCCCTCCAGCTCCGGCGTCATCGCCATCCTACCACTGCTGACTGAGGCACATGACTTTTTGTCAGCAGTTCTCATGAATTTTGCTTCTATTCTGCTAAAACAATACAATTTCTATCTCAAAGATATTTTCCAGTTTTTGATAAACTGAAACCATCACCTGGAAATTCAGGAAGGATTTTAGCGAAGTTCACAACTCAAAATTACATCAAGAGTAAAAAAAAAAGATTCTGAATACTGAGAAAACAAAGATCTGCCGATACAGATGCAGAGCGCAGCTTGAACAACTTATCCTTGCTCAAAGGCTTTTATTTCCCTAATAATATGTCTGGTTAATAGCCAGCAAGAAAAATTTAAAATAGGACACAAAATCTTTGTAATGCTTCTCTCTCGCACACCCCCTTAGGCCGCACCGCCAACTACTATACATCAGCACATCAGCTCATGCTTGTGTAAAATCTATAGCTTTTGGATAATGCTACAACAAGTATCAGATGTGTCCTAATTTTGTTTATTATTTTTTATGAATAATAAGAATACAGAGAACAATATAGGATCAATGATTTTGTGTCCTAATTTTTCTTGTCCATTATTATGTTGAAAATTTTTCTTGTCGCAACTCTGGCTCAACAATATATTATCTGCTATCATATTGAAATAAAAGAATGGTAAGTGGATCTATTTTCAGAACCTTTGACAACTGGATTTAGATTTCCCTGGACATTTTGCATGAAGTTGAAAACAAAATTATATAAATACATATTCTATAAGAAAAGTATTAATATCCATGGTGAAAATATTAAAGATCTCTACTATTATAACAAAATATTTCCTTCGTCCGCGCGCTCCGCAGCGCGCTGTCTGATCGTCCGCTCCTCGCGCCATTTTCGTTTTCCCGTCCCACCGCGTGCGCCCGCCACACAGATCGGTGGATTTTTTCCCGTTCGCCTGTCGCTTGAAAATTTTTTTTTTTCCGAGCGTCACAGATGGCAAACTCTCTACACCAAAACAAACAACAAACAATGGTATGAGGCTGCCAGTTTGAGATTCCGTGGAGCAGCGATTGCAGCGGAGAGGGTGCGGCGCCGGCGGAGTGGACTTGGACTCTCGT
>RYFJ01002335.1:0-73980 GCA_003991445.1 Oryza meyeriana var. granulata
GCGAGGAGGAGAGGTCGCAGGGTACGGGCCGAGAAAGGCGAGGAACACCACCAGCATGCTCTAGGGCCGATTGAACCGCGCGTGAAGCACGGTTAGCATTGTCTCGCTGAGTCAGCCAAGGGACTGGGAGGTAAGTAGCCGCATGGACTTGTGAATCGCCTCCGGGCCGGCATGGATGCGAAGGTGTAAACCTATGAAGCCAGGATTCCCGTTGTCTCCAATCTAGCGTTTCTCCTATTCCAGTCGCCTTCGAAGCCCAGATGCTAGTCGCACCTTATTGTAGTTGTGGGGAACCCCGCTGAAACTCCATCTGGGTAGGGGATTCGGAGTCCGGGACGCGTGATGGAACCCGCTCGTGTGGAGCTCCAAAGCGCTTAACACTAGTTTACCACTAAGTACACGGGCGCTTCCAGACTAGTCGGCGGTGCTGCATGCCCCATCTGCGTCTCAGGTCGAGCGTTAATATCGTGCGCGGAGAATCCCGTCGTAGTTGTCCTCCGGGCCATCCTTGTGATCGCCGGCAGTCGTCATGATGTGCACCTGTCGATCGTTACTACGATTGCGAGTGCGGTATGTCGCTTGACTGCGAATGATGCTGACCAAGCCAGCGCCTCGGTTGTTGATGCTTGAAGCAATGAACCACCCGTGTTGAAGCTCATTCTGTTTGACAGTAAAAGTGTCTCCAAGATTGTTGGTCGCTGCTAGGCAAGCTGCAGCGTGATCATTGGTGCCTTGCATCCTCGGTCGATTGTTCCGGGTGGGCCTGGTGTTGGGCCGAACTAACCAAGGGAGTGTCAGTAATGTGGCAACGCAGCCACGGCCTTCTATTGTGGGGGTCAACGATAGATGTCATGGTCCGCCAACTGAGGCCCTTTGGAGGAATATCTTGTTGGGAGCAGGTACCGTCCCATTGCACCATGTTTGTAGTCTGTAGTCTACATCTCTTTTCGGCTTGCAAGCCCGTCGATGCGTCATCCTCCTGCTGCTCCAACCCAGTTGGCGCAGCCCCCTCTCTGCGACTCGCGGTAGTCAGTCATGCATCTTGTGTTGGAGTTGATCCTTACCATGAAGAGTGGTGGAGAAAAGCTCTTTACTGCTGTTCGAGTAAGGAGTCGGAGTCGGATGTATTTGTTTTAGCGGTGTGAATGAACCAAACCTTCCTGACCCTACCCCTCGTCGAGGCGCTCTAAGCCGTTATCGGCTTCGAATTTCAGAAGGATGGTCCTGCCGATGCAGATTGGAATTGAGAATGTTCGGCGGTTGGTCAAGTTCATGTGTGTGTATATCTAGACAATCGTCGTTCTCCCCCTGGACCGATCTCGATTCGTCTCGGAGCCAAAATCCGAAGTCAAATATCTGGATAGGAGAGTTGTCGCCCAGAACTTGAGACTCCTTTTGGTGTTCGCCAAAGAAGAATTTGGAAAGATGCCGCGGATTGAGTAAGGCCAAGCGCGGGTGCTGGATGTTGGCTTGGTTCGACTGCCCGTCGGGTGAAACCGGAGTCGACAGGTGAGGCGCCGGAGCGAGGGGAGGGGGTTAGGGGGGGGTGGGGCTTATGGTTGGGTTTGTCGCACCGAAGTCGAGCTCCGAGCTGATTGTTTGCACCAGGTAAGTAACTTGATGCGTCAACTCCTAATTGGTTGGTTCCATCGGGCTGATGACAAGATGATCTCATACCGAAGCCCCTACCTGGGCACCACGTGTCGATGAGTTTTTGAGAATACTGTTAATACGGCAAATTTTTGGTAGGCCCTGTGTTAGTGTCGGTCAAAAGGGGAAATTGGCAGTCAAACTGGCGGGAATGGATCTAGATAGAGTGCACCGATGCCTGAAATGCGGAGCTGTGAAGACGTTGTTTGGTAGTTATTTACTGTAGCCTATTTAAGGTTGCAGGCAAGATTTTGTATGATGTTAGGCAAACCTGACCTTGGTGTGTCCGGATCAGGGATGTTGTTAGCGTGGAATTTCACTGTTATAAATTAGGAATCTTGTACCCGCTGTCCTAGGGTATCAGGAACTCGTGTAAACTCAGGGTATAGAATCGTGCAGCCCGATGGACCGTTGTAAATGTATCAACTCGATCAATACAGATTCGGCGCATCTGGCATTACCGCTAGCCGACAGGAGTCCCTGGGCGCTTCTCCGAGGCGCCGGGCTGCATCGAGTGGTTAGGGTTCGACACTTCACTACGAAAGGGATAGAGTGTCTCGTTCCATGAACGACGCCATGGTCTTCGCCGACTACCTATCGTGTCTAGGACTTCCTCGTTAGGTCGATTGCTAGTCAGGGTTTATGGTAGTCGGGCTTACCATGATATATTTTACTTTGGTTATGCTGCATCAGTTCAGTTTGATCTCATAGATTGCTTAGGTACTAGCACATCACGTGTGCGTAGAGTCGTATCGGCTATACTGGAGTCGGATTGTTTTATCATCACACGTGTGTTGTGCTGCGTCGGCATATATAGGAGGCTAGTTATGGGTTCCTGCAGGCCCGATGGTTCTACTGTGCAAGCGTCTAGATTCGGGAGGTTATAGGCACGCACTAAGTTATCATATCATCATCGTATAGCATTAGATCTATCTCGGCCCCTATCGAGATTCGCTATTATCAGTCTGTGTGCAACAGTGTCCGACTACTAGACTGAATAATACGTTAATATCCTAATAAGCGATGGGTTTTATGCGATGATTGTTATCGAGTGCATTAGCGCGATAAGTTACTCTTTTTACAAATACAGACCGATTGATACTCGCTTGCCTTGTTGTGCGATTCTCTGCCTGCATTATGTTACTATCGGCTAGGTAGCCGATTGGTTTATTCTGTCGATTACCGAATGCAGCACCAGACAGGTTCCGGGCAGGTATTCCTCAGTCACAGTTCCACGGGGCACAGAAGCATAGGTGGAGAAACCCTGGGCCAGGGCACGAACAACACACGCACTGTAAGATCGAACGGGAGCCGTATGTGAGACCAAAGGGAGCCGGGCACGGCACGGGGCAGTTCTTCACAGCAATACAGTGACTTTAACACTATATGTCGGCTAGAGAAGTTATTTAGATCTAGTTTATGTCGATGTTTTTACCCGGTCGAGATAAATAGAGCTGCGAGGCTAGTCGGCGGATGTAGCTCGGTGGATTGCAAAAGGAACACAGAGAGATTTTAACCTACTGGTTCATGGCCGCTCATGTGAGGTAATACCCATGCGTCCACTTTAGTGTTTAATATGTATTCCTTTGAAGGATATAACGGTTGGTGGTTCTGATGAATTGTGTGCACCTTCGACCCTTATGGAGTGCTCTCTACTGCCCTCATGGGGCCGCACCCTGACTCCCCTATATATTATATGGAGGGACAGCGGCTACAAGGATAGGAGTCCCATCGGCATTAATGACCACCACATCTCCCCTTAGAGATATAAACGCACCCACGACTCAGGACTGTACATTCCTTTCTATAACAAGGCGAAGTCTGCCGAATTTAGCTATATCTCTTAATTACAAGGCAGGCCATCCTCTATCCGAGTGGCCCTAGTGCTTGTCATGAGGTACAGGGCCCATCGGCACCGACAGTAGCCCCGAGACCTTCTAAGTTAGAGTCACGCTTGATGCCCGAGTGCTCATCCTCACGGTGAAGTCTTCCGAGTGCATTGCTCCCGAGTACTCTTTTGTTTGAGTGCTGCTTCTCCCGAGTCCCTGCTTCATGTCAGCTGGGCAGGTGAGGTATTGAAGGATCGAGTCAGATGTTGGAATAGTGTGCGCCGGATAGCGCACCTATTAGGTGGTAAGCCCCCCGAACTTTGGCTATAATTGTGAAACAATCACGTAAAAGTCAAAAGATCTTAACCTGGTAGTCTTTCTCAAGTAGTATACTACTGGTATAGTGAGACTCTTCGTATCATGGTCAACCGGATTATGATTTATAGTTCCTTGCCGAGTATGGGACATACTCGTATATAGGACTCCTTCGCTTCTATGTCAGTCGGAATGTGTGTTTATAGTCCTTGCCGAGTAGGTGCTATCGCTATATGGGGACTTCTTCAGGCGTCAGTGTCAGCTGGAAAGGGGGTGTTTTTATAGTCTTTCCAGAGTAATATACACTGCCGAAAATTCAGAGCCCCCATCAGCTCATGTCAGCTGGAAAAGTGTTTATAGCTTTCCCGAAGGGCGTCCATTCAGGAAGTTAGACTCTGCAGCTCGTCAGTTGGACGAATGTTTTAATAGTCTTATCCCGAGTAGTGTACTCCTCGAAAATTCGAACTGGTACGGCATCATGTCAGCCGGGAATGAGAATTTTATAGTCTCTCCCGAGTAGTGGTACCTACTCGAAAGTTAGACTCATCCGCGTCATGTAGCGGGAATGAGAATTTTATAGTCATCTCCCGAGTGTGTACCCCGAAACGTTAGACTCATCCGCGGTACCATGTAGCGGGAATAATGCTGCTCATGAGGCAACTGTGGCCACGCATGTTAGGCCGAGTACAACTGTATGAAAATAAATCCATTACGTTGGTTAGCTACTCGAAAGCAGATACCTGCATCTCCAATTTTAATGAAGACCAGCTTTGTGGATCCTTGTAAGGATGTATCCTCGAGACGCTGGTGGACTAAGAACAGATAACCAAACTATTATGTTTAGCAATAAGTGCTCTCAATGAAGCATAATCTGTTTACCTCATCGTTCCGCTGTGAGGTGCACCAACGCTATAACATTTCAACTCAAGGCCTGCGGCGGGCACACCAGCGAGGAGCATAGCCGGACTATGCTATGGACCTCATGAATCTGGGTGGTATTTTTACCAAGTAGGCCAGCCTGAACCAACCTATCCCAGCATAGCTCTATAGAAGTAGCTCATCGCATGTCAGGATGACTATGGCGGCGTTGGTAACTGCCGCAATCAGCCAGAGAAATCTCGTTGCAAGTCTTTCGCTATGCTCAGGATGCATCTGGTTGCCACAGACGCCTGAGTAGGTAATATTGCAGATCTGCTCGCTCTCCACGCAGGTGTGAGCGGTGCATGGGAATAACCGGATGTGCTTTGACGAACATAGGTCTTCTTGACTTCGGTAAAGCGGATAAGGTACCCGAACGTAGCATTAGCGTAGGATTCGGCTGGCGACCCTCATGGGGCGTACCCCTACTTGCGAGTAGTACACAGCCCCGACTGGCGCCAGAGGCCGGTTATTAGCTCGCATGGAGCGTAGCCGGGGAAGATGACGTCCCGCGCAAAGTACTCGGTAAGTCGCCCTCATGGAGCCATCTCCGATGGTATTGTGGCAGACTTGTCCAGCCCCTTACGACGTAGGAGATAGGCTCAAGCCGCTGAGTTCACTGTCACGACATATCCGGAGCTGGGCCTGAAATAACAATTAAAAATATCGGGATGAGTGCATCTGATGATGGAACATAAAATCATCAAGCCGAATAAATGTATTTTACACATGTACTGTAAATTGTTCTTCCTCTTTTTGATATTAATTTCCCGCGAGTAGTTGACCCTTACGTTAAGCACTCCGCGCGAAACAGCCGATGTTACATAGCCCCCTAGGTGGAGGGGTTGGCCCATGGCTCTTTTCCCAGGCACGTTTTGGGTGACTTGAGTTGTGAACTTACATGAGAGCAGAGCTTTCACGGATCGTAGATTTTGCTACTCCGAGTACTTTATGTATCATTTAAGAGCAAAACGGAAAAGTAATGCGGCAGCTTGTACAGTTTCCTATACACCAATAGGTGTAAGCGGTTGAGCTGCACTAGCAAGGGAGTGAGGAGATGTTTATCAGAAAGCGACTTAGCTGTTCGGTATTTGGAGTGGGGGATGCCTCTCGTGTTGAGCTTGTGAGCCCGAGCATGTACACTTGTTGTTCTGATATCCTCAGTTGTTGAGGTCGAAGGCGGTTGTGACCGACTGCCACAATGGAGCCGAACGCGAAAATCTGACTTGCGTTTGCGATTCCCCGCTTAGTCGGACCGCGTCTCAGTGTCGTCCCGCTTATCTTCTGTCAGGGGTGAAACTTGTTGTCATCGAGGGCCTCGACAACAGCGTGGGCGAGTCGGCGTACTTGTTGCCATGTCGATAGGGCCTTGACAGAGTTGGAGGCTTCCGCGTGAATTTGTCAATGAACGAGGTGTCTTTGACTCCTTTTCGAAAGCAGACGGCGATGACGACCTCATCCTTGATGTTTGGGATCGAATTTTCTCTCAGAGAAACCTCTTTGAAGTCACGAAAGACTCCGTTCTTCCTTTGATGCAACTGATATAGTCGTGCTCGGAAGATGGCTCTCGTACGTTCCTGGAAGTTGGCGATGAAGCGGTTCCGGAGTTCTCCCCAGGAGCCGATTGATTGCTTGGGAAGTCTGTTAGCCATGTCCTCGCTGAGTCGGCCCGGTCTGACTAGAGCGACTGGGAGGTAGTTAGCCATGACTTTGTGATTTCCCCCAGTGCTCGGATCGCCAAGAGATGTAGACCGTGAGCCAGGACTCGGGATTTGTCTTCCATCGTATTTGTTGATGCTGTAGGCGTATAAAGCCGATACTGGGCTCGACCTGTCGTAGTTCTGGTGAAGGCCGGTATGCCTTCGTCTTCATGAGATCCGACCAGCGACTACGGCGGGAAACCGCCCGTTAGTGGAGGCGAAAATGCTCGTTCTCGTCTTCCAGCTGGCGTTGGTCGTCTTCTTCTCGTTGCGTCGTTGCCGAGCATTAATGTCTTGCTGAAGGTGCGCCGCAGTCGGTTCGGAGGTCTGGTAGTCCCCCCCCCACCGACGGTCGCTTCGACGTTGCCGGTTGTTGGGTTGCCGATGACGTCTGGCTTGATCCGCTGTGCTGCCGACTAGAGCCGGCTCGATGTCGCTTTGAGGTGGATGAGACTGCCGCTGGGGAAGTTGACCGAGACTTTCAGTACGGTGTGTTGCCGACTGTTGGTGCTGCTGACATGCGGCATGCGGTAAGAAAAGCATGGCTTTTATCTTGCGATCGTCAGGGTGGCCTGTGATCAGGCCAAGTTGGACCGTGTCCAGTAGGGTTGCGGCGGCCACGATGTTTTCTGTGTGGCGTGACGAAGACGTCGTAGTCGCCGATTTTGTTTGAGGGTTTGTTGCTGAGGGTTTCGCCCAGCCCTGCGTAGGCGTCGTTTCGGGAAGCGTGCGGGCATACTTGCTTCTTCCTCCTTGTTGTTCTCGCAGTCGGCAGCCTCCTCTCTTGTTGTTTCGCAGTAGTCGGCGTGATTCCTGAGTAGGAGTAGAGCCTTTGGATGCATGAAGATTTCTCGTGGGGAGAGAGAAGCTGCCGGGAGCTGTGTCACGACTTAGAAAATAAGTCGCAGTCCGACTGGAAGTCGGAGTCCGACTTCGAGTCGAAAGTCGATGGTTGATGGGGATGATGTAACTCCGACCTCAGGAACCTAGATCCAAGATCTCGAGCAGCTCGGGCCGTATCGAGTCGAACTCTAGAGGATCGGGTTTGCCGCGTTGGGGGGGATAAATGTAGATCATAGATATCCGCGTCTCACCGAGTCCGAACGGGAAATTGACGATCTCTTCCTTTTTTGGCCCGATCTCGGCCGCTCAAAACCGAAAGTCCGAAGTCGAACACCGAAAGAAAGAGTTTCCCTGGAACTTGGCGTATGGAGATCGCCGCAGCATGTCGTGAGAGATTGCTGTAGCAATCGTGTAGGCCGACTGGCGCGGATCGGCTGGTTCCTTGGCAGATCGGATCGAGTCCGATCGGCGAGGTGAGATCGCGATCTGGTTGGCGATGAAGTCGAGGCTTCTGTGCGATTGAATCTCTGGGAGAATTTGCCGGTCGTCGACTTTTGTTGCTGGATCCATCGAGCTTGTAGATGTAGATCGCGCCGATCCCTACCTGGCGCGCAACTGTCGATGTTTACACCGGCATAAATATATGGGCTAGTCGGCGGATGTAAAACTCGGGTGGATTGCAAAGGAACACAGAGGAGATTTTATACTGGTTCAGGCCCCAATGTGAGGTAAACCTACGTCCAGTTTATACTGTATCCTGGTCTTTTGAGGATATACGGTGGTGGTTCTGATGAACTTGTGTGCACCTTTGAGCTTATAGTGCTCTTCTGCATCATGGGCGGCCCTGCTCCCTTATTACTGGGGACAGGGTTACAAGGTAGCAGTCCCCATCGGATTACGACTAGGAGATCTCCCTTAGAGATATATAACGCACCCGAACTAGGACTGTACATCTTTCTATACCCAAGGCGAAGTCTGCCGAATTAGCTATATCTCTAATTACAAGGCTAGGCCCATCCTCTATCCGAGTGGCCCATATGCTTGTCATGAGGTACCCGGGGCCCATGGCACCCACAATTTACTTATGCATTTTGCTCGTTTATTTTACCAAGTTAATAGCCGGTTTTTGAACATCCATTCGATGATCGGCTAGCGCAATATTTGTTTATATTATGTTATTGATCTTGCGTCATCGCTCTTAGCCGATGTATAAGTGCTACAGTGCGTATGGCCATCGGCCGATGGATGAGTCCAAAGCCGGCTTCCAGCCGATTGGCTCACGAATTTGACATCTTCTCTCCTTGTCAATTGCAGGGTCAATTGACTGGCACGCCTAACGAACCTCAAGATTTTAGAACCTGCAGCTGGAGTGAAGCAAATTCCCAGGCCTTCGCGTGTTCCAGACGCCGAACCAGATCATCGGCTCGTCATCAACGCTGCCGGAGATTTTCGGCGTCAACAATATCAGCAATAATTATATGGGGCTATTCGTCGGACCGAAACTCGATGAACTTCGAAAGACAAGACGATTTATACTAGTTTAGGCCCTCGGGGTGAGGTAATACCCTACTTCTAGTTATGGTGTATTGCTTTCACGGTATATGGAATCATCTGCCCTAGGAGGCTCCCTACCCCTCCTTATATACTGGAGGGATGAGGATTACAGGGTAGGAAACCCAGTCGGATACGACCAAGGGCTTTCCTTATCAGTACATAGAGTATCCGGCTAAGACTATATCCCTCTCTTTGTCATACAAGGTAATATAAAGCTGAGTCCTGCTCTATCTCCAATTATAGGACCAGCCTACGCTCTGTCCGATGTGCCGTTAATTGCCTTCCTTGAGGTATCTGGGGCCCATGGCCTCCATAATCGGACAATGTGAGATTGCTGAGATTGTCGGTAATGAAGTCAAGGCTCCCAATCTAATGGCTTGTCCGGGAGAGAAGTTGATGCCCGTCGGACTCCTATGGTTGGAAATCCATCGGGCTTGATGACAATGATCTCCGACCGAAAACCCCTACCTGGCGTGCCAACTGTTGATGTTTTATATCGGCAATATTATATAGGGCTTATTACGTTGGACCTAAACTCGAATATGATCGAAAGGACACATGAGATTTATACTGGTTCAGGCTCTCGGTGTGAAGTAATACCCTACTTCTAGTTGTGGTGTATTGCTTTCATGGTATGGAATCATTTACCCAGGGGCTCCCTACCTCTCTTACATACGGAGGATGAGGGGTTATAGGGTAAGAAACCCAGTCAGATGTGACCAAGGGCTTTCCTTATCAGTACATAGAGTATCCGGCTAGGACTATATCCCTCTCCTTATCATGCATATATATAAATGAGTCCTACTCTATCTTCAATTATACGGACCGGCCCACCCTCTGTCCGAGTGACCATAATTGCCTTCCTTGAGTACCCGCGGCTATGGCCTCCAACCTCTCCAGGGACTGCCTCCATGAATCTTGGAGTGTTGATTCGCACTGAAGCCGACGCCCGACCTTGACAACTGATTCCCCTTCCCAATGCTCACGGATCATTCCAACACAGTTATTTGTTATGATCCAAGAGGCCTTGCTCCTGTACACTGCTGTCGAAGTTAAACGCATCCCAGTGAATCCATGTCTTCCAAATCGGCACTCACCTCTCCTAATGCCGCTCGAGGTGGTTGTGTCTTCAGACAAACACTGTAAACACGACATGGCCTTCTCCCCCTTTTTTTTGGAACACCGATTCTTTTGGGTTAGTTACAACGCGTGCAGTTCAGTCGAGGATGGCAGCAATCTAACCACACGGGTCATGAATTATGGTACCGCATTAATTCGTTTACTACACCTACAATCGAGCCACCCAACATTGGATAATACATTTACTCTCCTATATATATGGCATTCAGCTCTCGGATTCGGAATCGGGTAAATTGTTTTATCCCTACATACACCCGATACTGCCATGCGTATATGGTCATACGATCTGCTTACATCAAAGTAAAAGATTTACTAACACAACATGTTGTTGCCGCGATGGACCGGGTAAATTGTTTTACACCCTTCATATAAGAGGGTGTATGGCCAACACTGGAGATGATATTTTTACCACAAAAGAAATAATCTTGGACTTGATTATTTTGTTTACTCAAGGCAAAAGATTTATTACTGCAGTCTGATGTTCGAATGTTGTAATAGAGTAAATATTTTACTTCTATAAATACGCGCGGTATCGACACTCACATCGACATCAAAGGTAAACTATTTACTTGCATAAAATGGTGAGGTTGGATCGGGGTAATTGAATTATGGTACTGCAATAATTTGTTTGCAATGCCCACAATCGAGCCGCCCATCATTGGATAATACATTTACTTTCCCATATATAGAGTACCACACATATGACATTCACCTCTCGGATTCAGATCTGGGTAAATTGTTTTATTCCTACAAACAACCGATACTTCCGTGCGTATATGGTGATACGATATGCTTACATCAAGAAAAAATTTTACCAACACAACATGCTGTTGCCACGATGTATCAGGGTCAACTGTTTCACACCCTACATATACCAGGGTGCATGGCCAATATAGGAGATAAAATTTTTACCACAAAAGAAACACGGTGAGGATCTCGATTGATCTCGGACTCGATTAATTTGTTTACTCAAGGCAAAAGATTTATTACTACAGTCTGATGTTGGAATGTTGTAAAGAGTAAATAGTTTACTCCCTACAATTACGCGTTGGGTACCACCACTCACATCGAATATCAAAGGTAAATTATTTACTTACGTAAATGGTGAGGGGTTCGTTCAGGGTAACTAAACAATAGAAATGTGGGGTGATGGCTGTATTGTGAGGCGCGCTAAAATAGTTTACTCCCTACAATTACGTGTCGGGTACCGTCACTCACATCGAATATCAAAGGTAAATTATTTACTTGCGTAAATGGTGAGGGGTTTGTTTGGAGTAACTGAAAAATAAAAATGTGGGATGATAGCCGTATTATGTGGCGCGCTACTTATCCTAAGTAGCGTGATACGATACTAGCATTATTCATCCGTACGGTCCAGCGTACCGTCAAAAAATTATGATGCGTGTGGTTTTTTAATATGGACGAGGAAGGGAGAGAACAACTATCTATTATTTTGCATTAAATATGAAAGAAAATTAATACTCCTTCTGTTTTTTAATAGATGATATCATTGACTTTTGATACAATGCTTAATCATTCGTCTTATTAAAAAAGTAAGTATAATTTATTTTGTTATGATTTGGTTTTTTATTGAAGAAAATTTAAGCACGACTTATATTTTTTTATATTTACACCTATTTTTTAAATAAGATAAATGATCAACAAAAATTAATGATTATCATTTATTAAAATGAAGGTAGTAGATATCATTTATCCAAACCACTATATAAGCACGGCGTTAACATTGGCTGCACAGGAGCCGAGCCAAAGAATCCTAGCTCAGGAGGAAGTCCATGGTTCGGTGCCATGTGGTACTATACAAATAAAATATTCTTTCCCTATGGGACTTGTGCATGTCCGAGCCACTCCAAGCCACTCAACATATTTTCATTTCTTCTAAATCAAGGATGGGCCTCACATAAATAACCTGAGAAATATTAACTAAACATTGTGACAAAAGTTAGATTTTAGCCCATGAGTGATATGGCAATGAGATAAAAGCATAGATCATCTCATACTTATCAAGCCCTTAAACTCCCTATAAAGCCATACTCTCAATTTTAACCACCGAGTGTTAATTGCTCCCTGCGGTTAGAACTCGCTGGAGTTGGAGGGCTTGGGGAACAAATCTCGGTGCCAATCCCGAGGTAAGAAGTTTGACATAGGTTAAAAAGGTGGCTTACACACGTGGCACGTCTTATACTTATTGGTTGATCCCCTGGATAACAACTGGGAGACTTGTCATATGGAGGCCTAATCCACCCGGTCAACACACAAAAGGCGACATAAGGAAAGAGGCTGTGATCAGAGGCATAGTTACAGTATAATTGGAGTCGTCCCGATTACTCACAACGATATAAAAGAAAGAGAGTTCGTGGAAGGATGGCTCGCTCTCTACACTCTCGCTCTCTCCCTAAATCCTAGAACACTGATCCTAACTAATCGATGGAGGGGACTCGTGGTGCGATGCCATGTACGACACCATGCAGGTGTCGCCATCCTAAAGGACACTGTCATCGCACAATTCATCCCTTGAGTCGTCTTTGGCGTCAAGTATGTGATCTCACACTCGAAACCTTCAACGTCTGCATTGACATCAAAGGAGAACCTGGCATCCATGACTTCTTCCACCGGTTAGTTTTATCACCAATTATACATAAGCTAAGTGATCATGTATAGGCTGAGTTTACAATTACAATGAATTAGATCTTACAACAATAAAATAAATTGTATGCATGATTTGAATTGATTGACATTTTTTTTGGGAGAATATAGTCAAAGATTCATGTTGAAACTCTAATTTTCGTATGTGAACACTTGAAGTTCAAAATAGAGCAATAATATATTAGTAGTTCAATATAAAACACAAAGCATTCAAACTAATGGACAAAACAACACTTTTATCCCTAAAACTAGCATAGAAAGATCCACTAAAAAAAGAAGAAAAGACCAAAAGGGCAACCTATTAACTCCAATGAAATTTTACTCGTACGCTATGATCTGAACCCACAACAACCCATCAACAGTCATGGTGGCGGTGAGCATTGTCGAAGTTGCTGGAGTTGTGACTAATATCATAGGACCCAAAGTGATGGCTGTGGTGGCTGTAACTAGAATTATCGTATCCATAGTGATAATTATAGTGGTTGTAAGTATTGTAGCCTTGGTCATTGTTGTAGCTGTCATAGCGTCCATAGTCATCATTGCTGCTGGTGTTGTGATAAGATCCACGGTGATGGTCGTTGCCGGTGTTGCTAGCTGAAGATCCATGGCGTTGATGATCGTTGCTGGTGTTGTCAGCTGAAGATCTATGGTGGTTGTCATCTGAAGATCCATGCAAGTGATGGCCGTTGCTTGTGTTGTCACATGATCCATGGTGATGGTTCTTGCTGGTGTCTTCGTCATCTTCGCATGATTCATGGAGAGCATTGTGCCGCGTGCGATCGTCATTGCCACGGTCTTCGCAGTAATCGTCTTCCGGCTGCGGCTGCGGGACGACGTCGTCGGCGTCCTTGCTCGCCATGGCCGCCTCCAGCATGACGGAGCTGAGATCCAAGGCGGGCAGCAGCGGCGGCGGCTCCCGCCGAGCTCCTCCCTTGTCAACGCCAGCGTTCACGATGCCGCCGCCACGGGCGACCACGGCGGCTCCGCCTTCGCCACATCCACTCTCGGCACCATCGCCGCCTTGACCGGCTTCTGCTTCGGCTTTGGTTTCCTGGCCTTGTTGGCGCTGCCACCCATGCACAGGCAGCACACCGAGAGGCTGAACCGTGCCATGGAGCTTACGCTATAGCCGTGCCCGCGCATGCGCCCGTGCCGGTTTCGCCGCGTACACGAGAGCGCGATGCTGCGATCGATTGAGATGAGAGGTGTCCACGCGCGCGCTGCAGTCCTCGGCGAGGCCGGTTCCCGGAGCGATATATCGCGGGGGGCTAGAAATATAAAATAGCAACATGTTGCTTTGAGAAACCATATCAGAGCCGTCCGTTCACTCTTCGAGATCTGTGTAGCCTAAATTTGAGATCTGTGCAGCCTAAATGCAGAAGGGCTCTCCTAACACGCACGCGCGTGCGCTGCCAATTCTGATTCAGCGGAGGAATCGGAGACTGAACGTCCCGGCGCAGTGTCCACGCGCCTTTTCCTTTTCCCCGCGTCACGCGGCTCTTATCTTTTGTGCTCGTCCTTTCCCTTTCTGGCTTTTTTTTTCCTTAGCCTATTAAGTGAAAATCAATGTTGCACAAAACTTGAACTTTCAACTAGTGGGATGTGAACTTTCAACCAATTCACAAGGATTTTGTTCCCGTTATTTCTAGAAGGAGGTAAATAGGGATAATAAATGGGTGGGGAGTTAACTTTCAATATGATAGACCTGCAGCTTTTAAAGGTGAAAAAAGTGACTTTCAACATGCAGTTCCACCTTCATGTTGATGTCCCTGTGAAGAAAAATGTGCAAGTATATGCAAGAATTTGAGAAAAAGAAATTTATCGATGTATATGTACAGCTATAGGATGTTTTAGATAAAGCATACAAGCTATTGGGAATAGTTGAAGATCACACACAATTCTTACATATGTTCTCTATTGAATTTTTAACTTCATAACTTTATAAGCATCAAACTGAAAAGATATCAATCATAGCAAGGGTTTGCCTTGGTCCTTTCTTACACAACTATAGTATATAACTGATCCTAAAATCAGTCTAAAATTCAAAAATTAGCATTGGATTATAATCAGTGTGTATTCCTATAACCACAAAAAGCAAAGACGAGGGTACCTGGAAAATGCATATGTCGCCATTGACTGCACCATTTACAAATCTCTACATTATTTCTAGTTACATCCGCTTGAAGAAAAGCCATTCCATCTACACCAGTACAACTGAGGTCCATTCATACTCAAGACAACAATAGGCATTGCTTTTGCGCAGCAAGGGAAGTGAAGGCACTGATGGAGGCACTCCAGTTGGCGAAACCTGTGGGAGTCAGGGGCGGAGCTACAGGGTGGTCCCTGTGGGCCGCAGACCACCCTGTAGTTTTAGCCCAAAGTCCATTAGCAATTCGTATTTTGGCCACGAACTTTGCTGGGCTGTGGCCTGTCCGCCTGTTAGCCTGTGTATCTCACGCTCTGCTTCAAAGGCCGAGGTCGAAGCGACGTGCGTGGTCCATCCATCTTCCGAAGTCGAAGCGACGTCTCTTCTCCCACGCTCGACTCGACGAGTCGACGCCTCGACAGTCTCTGCAGTGCAGCGCCGCAGCGGCCGCTGGCCGGATGCCAAAGAGTAGCAGACTAGCACTCTAGCAGGTTAGCAACACATCACATCCATACGATCTTGATATCCTTCCTTTATTTAGGTTCTGTCCTATTTTTTTATATCTCAATTGATTATATTAAGCCCTAAACAGGACGACAGCTATTCAGTTAACTTCACGGGCTCACGGCAACTCGCAACTTGCAAAATCACATAGCCACGATAGTATAGTACGCAGAAATAAATTAGTTTTTATTTCATCTTAATTAATTTTAAGATTCTATTGTACTATTGGAATAATTAATTAAAACATTATATCATTGGATATTGGGGTTGTTTACTTCTCTTGCAGATTTGTTAAAAATGAAGAGGAGTGGTGATATTGCCTCTCTTTTCCAGAAATATGAATCAAAGAAGAAGGCTTCTTCTCAATCTCCTTTCGTGGCTGCAGCTGTTCCAGAAGAGGAAATTGAAGAACAAGAAGATGGACTAGATCAAATTGAAGAACAAGAAGATGGACCAGATCAAGATAGAGTGATTGAAGAAAATGTAACTCCAACTCCAATGCCTCCAAGTCCACCTCCGGTTGCCCAAAAAGAACCAATTTATGATATCAGTCGTCTTCCACTTGATCCGGGGGAAAGACTGTGGCGCCTCCCCGACTAGGTGGAAGGCCACCATGTGCATATGGCACCCGATCCCAGGATCAGTAGTCGGGTACGCACAACAATGATACAACTCAGAGTTACAATAAATACATAGCAGAGTACACATATAAATACAAGGAGATCCATCCAGGACAGACCCGGGATAGGCAAAATAAACAACAGGTAAACTAGCGGAAACAGCAAAAACAGGGCGGAAGCTGGACAAAAACTACTCCACAGGCTCGGCTGGGAACTAGGCTCGAAACCTTCAGAAGTCTTCGTAGTCGGCCGGGTCTTGGAGGAATTCGGCAGCAGTCGGATCTTCGTCTTCTTCTCCAAAACCTACTATACATATATATGAACAAGGTGAGTACTTTCGTACTCAGCAAGCCGGGAAAAGATGCCATGACGGTCAGACAGAAAGGCTAAGGGTTTATTTGCGAAAATTGCCTTTAGAAACTCTTTTCTTTGCAAACACTAGTGAGCTTAAATTTTAGTTATCGGAAAGAGGCTCACGCCTCGATCCATTCCGCAAGTTGCTTTTCAACAACTCGCCACTTAATGAATCAAGCATAACCATACATGTTCTTATCATCTTTTACTTCGCATTTGCTGGTCTTGTATCTCCCGAGTAGCTACAACCACTCGTTGACCCTGAGACTCGGCTACAACCAAATCTCAGCTGTGGCACTTAATGCCCGCTACGCTGGCTACAACCAGCTAGCTAAACCGCCGCCCTGGCTACAACCCGGGGGCTCGAACATCGCTGCCCTGGCTACAACCCGGGAGCATGTTCAATCCGTCTTCTGGCTACAACCCGAAGACATCGGTACAACTGCCGCCCTGGCTACAACCCGGGGGCTTAAGTTCGCTGCCCTGGCTACAACCCGGGAGCATGATCTTCATACTGTTTACTTTTCATTCATTTGTTTATGGTGCTTAACACCCCGGATCACACAGATCCGTTTCTGGCCACACAGGCCTTCCGTTTGCTCACTCGGCAAACTCTGGTCACGGTTCCCTTTCCATCAAACACTTTCACAAATCACTGGCAAACAAATCTACGCTATGGGAATCACCTTGCATCGCCCTTAACCGTGGGCACGGCTGTTCGAACAGTTCTGCTAAACTCTACAGAGGGTGTGCGCTTTACCCATCCGACACGAAAATTACACCGAGTACTGGCCGATATCCAGAAATTCGTGACAAGGCTATTTCCATAGCCAGTCTAGAGTCATCCAATGCCAGCCGAAAGATCCACACAGGATTCAGTGGTCGGCACTAAACTTCCCTAAACCTACTATTTACTCGGCCAGGGGCATCCCATAATACCCGTCTGGTCGCACTGTAAGATGCTCGAATGGAATCCCCAAAGGAAACGGTCCTTAATGATAATACATAGCCAAACCACACAGGCACTGTCTCTGTATATCAAGGTTTTCACAACTTTATTTGTTTCACAAACACGCCGATACACGGAGTACCGGGTTTTTCAATCAGTTTAGTAAAACCCAATGTTTTTCCCAACGACAAACAACGTTGCAGAGCTAAGCCATTCTACTCGGCATCGTATCCTCAGATAGGATGCTAGCGTGCCATTTCTGGGGCTCTCAAGGGAGAAATATACCAACCTCCTACCAAATATGTGCGGCTACTGGGTAGGTCCATCGGTTTCGCTTGTAACCGAGGCCAACAGTTTAAAAAGGTGTAAACTAAGCATGCATATATTTTCCAAACAACATAGTTTTGCATATATGGGGAAAAATATGATCAAAGAGGCTTGCCTTGTTCCAAGGAGGGGTCTTCTTCGGCGAAGGCGGCTTCTGGATCGTCCACCTGTTCAGGCTCTGAACAAGCAGAAAGAAACACTGATAAGCAGGAGGGTTAAAACACCAAGAAAAGGATCAAGAAGTAGTCGGCTGCAGAAAAGGTGGCAGTCGGCTAAACCAGGTTTGCAATCCGGGTGACAGAGCTCCAAAGCTTGAGGGAAGAACAAGAACTCAGCAGAGCTGGAGCTGGCCGGTTTGCAAAACAAAGGAAGAAGAAGCATGGATGGCTCAATATATAGCCGGCGTGCAAGAGTGAGGCACGGTGGAGCTGGGCAACGGGTAGGGAGAAAAAGTCAAAGTGAATTGACAAAGGACTTGACAGGGAGTGACCTTGGAGTCCAACTGGTCAGAGGAGTTGGCAGGCACTGTAGCTGCGATGAGACATTAAGGTCAAGGCTAGGACAGGTTGGAGAAATCTCACTGACAGGGCTTCGGACTGACCACTGGTCCAAGCGATGCAGCAGGTTATTGTCCATCGGTCCAAGCGGTGCTGCGGGCAGGTGAAGACTGGTTCTTCTCCACTTCGGTAGTCGGCGTCCAACGGTCGGGTGCAACTCGGGGGACAAGGAAACAACAGGTCTCAACAAGGTAGTCGGCCACTTCACATTGCTTACTCGGCAGCAAGAAGGTCCGAGTAAGACAAAGGAAAGGGCAGGATACAAGGACTGAGTAGCAATCTACTCGGCTCAAGGGATAAGGTAGTCGGCTGGCCGGGGAGAGGGAAAACGGAGGCACCGCTGACAAGATTGGAAGGGAGCTCGGGAAAACGAAGACTAGCGGAAAAAGAAAAACGGGTCGTTACAAAGACAACCCATTGCAAATTATCCCGTCAATGATCAAGATGCAGTTCGACGATCATATATTATTAAAGGCCCATTCCAACCTTATGCACATGAATTTGAAAGTAGAAAAATTGGAAATAGGGATCGACAATTCAATCCCATATGGTTTTATAAATATCCTTGGATTGAATACAGTGTCAAGAAGGAAGCAGCATTTTGCTTTGTGTGCTACTTGTTTGGAAAGAAGAAAAGTAAGAAATCTGCATTTGTAGAAGGTGGTTGGAGAAATTGGAATAGAAATGATGCACTTGATTTACATGTGGGTGGTGTAACAAGTGCTCACAATGCAGCTCAAGAAAGATATAACTTTTTTATGACTCCCCATGGAGCAATTGATGATAAAATTGTAAAGGTGGATAATGAGGAGCGCCGTCTCTACAAGATCAGGTTGACTTATTCACTTAGATGTTTGAGGTTTCTTTTGCAGCAAGGATTAGCATTCCGTGGGCATGATGAAAGTGAAGAGTCTAGCAACAGAGGGAACTTCATTGAGCTTTTGAAGTGGCTTGCTTCAAATAATGAAGAGGTGGACAAGTTTGTTTTGAAGAATGCTCCAGGTAATTGCACATTGACTAGCCCAAACATACAAAAAGAAATTATTCAATGTTGTGCAATGGAGACTAGAGATCAAATCATTAAGGAAATTGGTGATGATCACTATACAATTTTAGCTAATGAGTCTAGTGATGTCTCTCATAAAGAACAACTAGCCATTTGCTTGCGTTATGTTGATAAATCAGGAAGGCCATGTGAGCGGTTTCTTGGAATTGTTCTTGTAGATGATACTACTTCTTCATCACTTAAGAAAGCAATTCAATCTTTACTAGTTAATCATGGTTTGACTATAACTCAAACTCGTGGTCAAGGCTACGATGGGGCTAGTAACATGAAAAGTGAGATTAAAGGGCTGAAAACCTTGATCATGAAAGAATCACCATCTGCTTATTATGTTCACTGTTTTGCACATCAACTCCAATTGGTTCTTGTTGCTGTTGCCAAAAACAATAATGATTGTGTGTGGTTTTTTGATCGAGTATCCCTCTTGCTAAATATTATTGGTAGTTCTTGTAAGCGTCATGGCATGCTTCGACATCATCAATTTGACAATGTCATGAAAGCGCTTGAGTGTGGTATACTAGAATCTGGAAGTGGGTTAAATCAAGAGATGGGGCTGCCTAGACCTGGTGACACCCAGTGGGGCTCTCATTATAAAACTGTGGTCAACATGATTGCTATGTATCCCACAATTCGTGATGTACTCATAGCTCTTGGACAAGATACTTCACAAAGGGGTGAATGGCCAAAAATACATACTATGGTTGGAGTGCTTGAGTCATTTGATTTCATTTTCAATGCTCATTTGATGCTTGACATTCTTGGACACACAAATGAATTGTCTGAGTGTTTGCAAAGAAAAGACCAAGATATTCTTAATGCAATGTCACTTGTTCGTTTGGCAAAGAGTAAAATGCAACAGATGAGGTCTGAAGAGTGGGTTTCATTTCTTCAAAGGGTTACAATATTTTGCAACAAATATGGCATTCAAGTTCCTGGAATGGAACATAATTATGTGCCGTATGGAAGATCAGCACGTTTTGCTCAGAACCAAACAAATGATGATCACTTCAGAAGAGAAGTATATATTGGAGTCATTGATAAAATTAGTCAAGAGCTTGACAGTCGGTTTGATGAGATAAATATGGAGTTGCTTACTTGTATGGCTGCTTTGAATCCAACAGATTCCTTCGCTTCTTTTGATGCAAACAAGGTACATAGACTTGCTGAATTTTATCCTAATGATTTTTCAAGCCCTGACTTGCTAAGACTCGATTTGCAACTTAAAACCTTTATTGATGACATGAGAAAAGATGAAATGTTCAAAGGCCTAAACAATCTTGTTGACCTCTCAGTAAAACTTGTTGAAACAAAGAGGGATAAAGTTTACCATTGGATCTATTTACTTATCAAATTGGTATTGCTTCTACCGGTGGCTACCGCAAGTGTTGAAAGAATATTTTCTACAATGACCTTTATCAAGAATAAGTTGAGAAATAAGATGGGGGATAGCCTTCTGGATGATTGTCTAGTGACTTTTATTGAGCGGGATATCTTCTTACAATTGAGTGAAGAAGAGATCATCAATACTTTTATGGCTATTAGAAGGCGCAAGCCTGACAAGAAGAAGAAGAAGAAGTGACATATTGTTCTTCAACTATTATGGGTATGTAATATTTCAATTCTATATTAAGAAAGTTATACTCATCTATTTTATGAATTCTGTATGTCTTTTTTTTCTTTAATTACGTTTTGTAATTCATATACATGTATACCGACATGTTAAATTTATAGCGGTTAAGAAAAAATTTTGACAATAGACCGCCGTAGCTACAAATCCTAGCTACTCCACTGGTGGGAGTACGAGGGTGGGGAGCAGCATTGTGCGGAGGAGCCTAGGTTCCTGCAGCTTGGAGCACACCAATCATCAGTACAATACACAGGCTAACTGAACTGGATGAATGCATACATTGACGAGGATTGATTGATCGCCCAAATCAAATCAAGCAGCGGCATGGGAGGGCATAAATTTAATGGTAAACAAGGACCTCCAGATTCTCTTCCTTTTGTAATAATAAAAGGATCAGAATTTTGCCCTGCCCTAACAAAAAGAAAAACTTTTTTTGATTGGTACTATTCTTACATACAATACATATAGGCTAGCTAGCCTAACCTATCTAGAAACTGACTGTAACGATTAGTTGGGTAGTAAGGACTTGCACAAAATAGCAGGACAGTGAGTGCAAACTTTAGTAGTATCAGTAAGTTGTCAGGGTGCAACAATAAAACTTGATAGTGTGGGCCAGTAAGTAAAAATAACTTAGAATTAGAGTGCTTCGGTGTCAGTAAAATAAAAACAACTTGACAATGGCTTGAATGGTAAAAATAGATGTGCTTGATTTTCTCTGAGTCATAGAGTGCAGTGGTACTAAAACTGTACAGCAGACAATCGGTTCAAAAAGTCCTGAATAAAAATTGAAAAGTTTCAAGTTTCAACTCTTAGAAACAGGAAAACACATCAACTTTTAACTTTCCAAAAAGTTCAGTAGAATTAGGAGATCTATATAATTAGGAGAAAAGCTCGTTTTTCATCCAAAGATCACCGCACTGTATCTTAATATATACAAATAGAAAAAAGTGAGAGAAAAATACATAAGATAAAAAAGTGCATGAAAACACAAAGGAGCTGCTGCCCCGAGACGCGCGACGGCGAGGCGCGGGGCGAGGTGCAGCGGATCTGGGCGGTGGAGCTCAAGACTCGGGCGTCGAGCTCTCCGGCGACGCCTCCTCTCTCACCTCTCTTCTCCAGATCGGGTGGCACCGGCGCTCCGCACGGCGGCTCGGCCATGTCCAGGCGGCGCAAGCTCCATCCCGAGCTTTAGCGAAGGCCTAGGCGTGGGGATCCGTCGCCGCTCGTCGCTCCGTCCGTGTCGCTGTCCGCCGGGGAGTCAGATGAATCGGTAGGTGGGCGCACGGTGGTTCTAAGGCGGCGGGCGTGGAATCTGCTGGATCTGGGAAAGGAGGAGCAAGGGGATGGCGGATCGGGTGGCGCCGGCCCCGGAGGCAGTGGATCAGGCGGTGGAGGAGCTCTCCCCGACGGCGGAGCTCGGCGCTCCTCTCCGGAGGCTGCGGGGGAGGAGCAAGGCGTCAACATCGGTGGTCCGTTCTCCCCTTTCCTCAAGATTCGGCCTTGGTGGTCGTGTGGTCTTCAACAACGGCTCCGGTGCACACCTCCACCGCCGGAGCTTGAGAAGGTGAGGCGCTCCTCGGGTGCTCCACGCCGGTGCGTACCTCACCCACGCTAATGCTGGCCTTCGCCGACGTCCGGCGCTCGGCGCCCTTCTCTCTGGCGTCATGCATTGCCATTCCGGTGTGCGGAGCTCGGGGGTGTGAGGTCCGTCGTCGGCAGAGCTCGAGGTTCACCGGCAACATCGTCCTCTCCATCCACATCGTGTGCACCTCCAGCGTCCGTCTCGGAGGTACACTTCAGTCTCCTGTGCACTTCGTCGTCGTACTATCCCGTGTACATTTTTTCAGTGATGCCTTTGCCAGGTCACCTCTAGTGCCGAAAATTGTACCGTTTGATTCTTTTTAGAAACTATTTTTAAAAATGGATTAACTTTTTTCAAAAATGGACCGTCAGCTCAGCACCAGTCCCAAAGACGCTGAGCTCCAATATGTCCGCGCCATGGGAACTGGCGCTGAGGTCGTTACCCTCGTGGCTGCCCTGACCACATGAAGGGCTGATGTGGCAATGGTCCGCGCCAGTGTGCGCGGCACTGAGCTAGCTTAATCCAGCGTCGTGCCGTGCTAGGTTACTTCTCCTCCTTCCTCTTTTCCTTTCTTCGGCCGGCCAGAGAATAAGGCGCGGTTTCTCTCTTCCTCAACCCAAAATCCCAACGAATCGAAGCCAAATAAAGTCTATTTCGTTGGATTTTTGGTGGAATCCAATCTCTAAGGTATTCTCCATATATTGTCCCTACTTTCTCCGTGAATGTGTGATGTTAATTTGGTTTTTTTAACCCTAGGATTGAAGTTAGATTTTTTTTTTTGTTAGACGAGAAACCCTAGTTTGAGAAATGCAAGGGAGATGGAAATATGGACAATGCTATTTTATTTTCGTAGTCATGTTTAGTATTACTAGTATACGTAGTTATGTGTAGTATCCCCTAGTATGTAGTTATATAAGTATAGTTATAATGTGTGATTGTCGTAATTATCCGACTATGTACCCCTTGTTCCACGGTAAATGTTGAAATATAATTCCGTTTTGTTATTTTATGAGTGCGTGTGATTGGTTTAGCGAGGTATAACATCCACGGGAAAAGTAGAGGCAATGTATGGAGAATATCTTGGAGATTGGATTCCACCAAAAATCCCAACGAAATAGACTTTATTTGGTTTCGATTCGTCAGGATTTGGAGTTGGGGGAGAGAGAAACCACGCCCTGTTCTCTAGCCGGCCGAAGGAAAGAAAAGAAGAAGGAGGAGTGAGCCTAGCACAGCACGGCGCTAGGTTAAGCTAGCTCAGCGCCGCGCACGCTAGCGCGGACCATTGCCACGTTAGCCCTTCACGTGGTCAGAACAGCCACGGGACAATGATCTCAGTGCCAGTCCTCGTGGCACGAACACGTTAGAGCTCAGTGCCTTCGGAACTCGTACTGAGCTGATGGTCCATTTTTGAAAAAGGTTTTGAAACCAGTTTATTTTAAAAAAATAGTTTCAAAAAAAGATAATTTTGGGTCTTTAGTGGGCACCTCCCCGTCGTCATCGGCCTGCCTCCCGTGCATTTCGTCGGGTGCACAAGTCGAAGTTATCATCATACCTCCGGTGCACACTAAGTTCTTTTCAGTGTTGTGAGAAGATATGCATGATTTTTTCAATGTGTGAATTTGTTTATACGACAGAGTGCAAATATATGTGTTTTTAATTATGCAGCTGTGCACATGTTTTTTTTTTCAAAATGTGCAGATATGTACTTCATGTGAATAGAATTATGCAGATGTAATTCTTGTAAATGGAAATGTATAGATATTTTTATGGGAACTGGGCAGAATGTATTTTTAATGGTATTTGTAGTTCTATTTTTCCTGTGAATGAAAATGTGAAGATACATTTTTAATGGAAATTTGCAGATGTTATGTGCATATTTTTGTTAAAAATGTGTATGTGCAATGTACATGTGCTAACATTTTTCATGTGCATCTATGTTCACGTGGACATTTTCAATGCGAATGTGCAGTTCTGTTTTTTTGTGAATGGAAATGTGGAGATATGTTTTTTAATGAATTTGCAGATGGTATGTGCCCTTGTGCAGTAATTTTTTATTTTGATGGAAAAATGGGCATTTCGTTTTTATATAGAAATATGCTTTTTTTTGGCTAAAATGCACTATTTTCCGTGTAGATATTTTACTTTTGCAAGGAAATGTGCATATATGTTTTTTTTTATGAAAATGTGCGAATTGTGCCATGCAAATGTGCAGTTGTGTTTTTATTCTGCAGACGGAAATGTGTATATATTTTTATGTGCATACATATTTTTATGAAAATGTGTATATATTTTTTATGTGCAAAGTATTTTCTAAAAATTAGAAAAGTGCAATTGTGTTTCTAATGTGTACATTTTATCTTTTTTTGCATGTATAGAATGTATAACTTTGTTTTTTGAAGTGCAAATGTTTTTAATGGAAAAGTGCGTATGTGTTATTTAAAAAAGTGAAAATATATTTTTTTAATGTTGTGCGAAATCCCCATGAAAATGTAATTCTACTATAACAGTGCAAATATATTTTCTTATCTAAATGTGCAACATACCGTGGACAGGTGCAAAGAACGTAGCTGATTTAAATTTTGAATTGAAATCTTAGTGGGAAACATGCAAATGTCAGGGGTGGGTCAGTGGTCCACATGTTGGTATTTCAGCACTCTCACATAAAACAGAATACAATATCTATACAAAGGCTACTTTATGAGATTCACGAATCCTGATGCACATTTTACGGTGGAGATATGGTTTGGCAATGCAACCGGTTGCACAAAATGCGCACTCCACGGGGGCCGCGGCCCAAGCGGCTGCTTACGGAGCGGTGCGCCTCGGGTCTCGCAAAGAGAAGCGATCTGCCTCGAATTCAATGCAAATCCAATTGGCCAGAGGCGAGTCTGAGGTAGGGATAGATGCGGTTCGGTTCATAGTTAATTTAAGGCTAGTTCTACTTTAACTAAATAAATTAAATTTATAGTAAATTTTATAAAATTATGGGTATTATGGCCCAAGTTATATAAAATCATAAGGTTTTTAACATGGGGTACATAACCCCGAATATTAAGGTCACAGAGTTTTTATAAAACCACACATTTAATCAATTATTCTTTGATCCATTATTATTATGTCCTAAAATTATGTATCAAATTTATAAGTTCTTTGATCCATCATATACGAGTTATAGCCATCCAAGTTTAATTATTTTTACTTTTCTATTATAACAAATCAAATTGGTTAACGGTGCGGTTTTGTGAAACTTTTGGACTGTAATACCCGTGGTTATGTGCCACATGCTAAAATTCCAATAGTTTTGTGAAGCATTAACCATAATACATGAGGTTTTGTAAAATTTACTGTTAAATTTAAGATGTAAAAAATAAAATTTAGTTAATTTAGTTAAACTAGTATCGGTTACGGATTACCTGACGGCTGACCCACGTCCATCCATGATCCGAGGCTGTCTCGTGGGAATTTTTTATTTTTATTTTATTTTTTTTAATATTTACAAAAGTATATTTTTGTTTCAAGTTTTACAGATTTGTACCCCTAACGCTCTCTGGGAGGGTTTTTTTTAAAAAAAACGCCCTCCCAGAGGGCGTTTTATCCACATGGCAGACAACCGTCGGCTACCGATAATGCCATTCTCTCTATTGCATACATTTTGCAGGCAGCCCCCTTGCAACCCTCCCCAAGGGCGATTTTTTGACTTTTTACAGGCAACTCCCTAGCCGAGCAAAAAACGCCCTAGGGAAGGGCTTTTTAAAAAAATAAAAAAAATTGTACATATTTATATGCTTTAAATTTTGAGATGCAAGTTGTTAAATTTAAAAATGGCTAAATTTAGATGATTCAAAGGTAGTAAAAGTTAAACTCCGCAGTAGATAATTTTTAAAATAGCATACATAGATAATTTGCGATATGAAATTATATATTACGAAGTTTAACTTTTACCATCTTTGAATCATCTAAATTTAGCCATTTCAAATTTAACAACATGCATTTCAAAATTTACGGCACATAAATATGTACAACTTGTTTTTTATTTTTAGAAAAATTAAAAAAGCCCTTCAAGGGTTTTTTTGCCCAGCCAGGGGTTGCTTGCAAAAAAAAGCCAAATATCATCCTTGGTAAGGGCTGCAAGGGAGCTACCTGCAAAATGTACGTAATGGAGAGAATGGAGTTTTTTTTTGCCTTTTTACAGGTGGCCCCCTGATCGGACAAAAAACATTCTATGAGAGAGCTGCAAGGGAGCCGTCTGCAAAATAGTAGACGACCTGACAGCCGTCTGTCTGCCACGTCGGATAAAACGCCCTCTAAAAAGGTTTTTTTTAAAAAAAAACCCTCACAGAGAGCATTAGAGGTATAAATATCTAATACTTGAAAACAAAAATATACTTTTGTAAATATTTTTTAAAAAAATAAAAAAATTCATCTCGTGGCGCTTCCCGGACCGCGTTATCCCGGCCCAAATCTCCACCGGGTTCGCTACGGATCACCAGGGCGGCCCAATGTGATGGCTCATCGGCTCGGCGCCACCGTTTCGCGTTTCTTCTTTTTTGGTTTTTTACTGTTACTAATTTAATTTTTTTTAATTTACAAAACTAATTTTTGATTTGGTTAATTTGCAAAAATAGCCTCTTGCCGCCGTGGGCCACGGCGGAATTTAAAAACCGCCGTGGCCCAGGGCGGCGAATGGCCTCCCCGTCAGGCGCGGCTAACGGCGGCCCCCCGCCGTTAGCCGAGGGGGCCACGTGGCGTTGCCGCCCTCGGGGACGGCGGCGAATGCCTCCGGCCCCCAGGGCGGCGAATGCATAGCGTACCGCCGGATTCGGACGGTCCGATCCCTGTGCGGACTGTCCGCTTAGGTATCGGACCGTCCAAATCGTCTGATCGGACCGTTGCCCCCCAAATCGGACCGTTGATCGAACTAACCATTGCCTAAGATCAGACCATCCGCCCAGGGATCGGGCCATCGAAATGCACACGATCGGATCGTTGCCCCCGGATTGGAACGAATATTGATTAGTACAGATTAATAACTGTAGTGAAAATCTTTTTTGTCAACAGAAATGGCAAATAGAGTTGTATTCGCGATATATCACGGTGAACGCACGTGCGCCGCGTGGGCTGTCGTCCGTCTGCAACAGGGACCAGGCGTACTGGCTGATGATGACGCCGATGCTGTTCGACATTTCTATCGAGCCGCACTGCCCGCAGCGTGTGATGCGGCAGTTCGGTATGCGACAGACCTTCGGCCATCCACAACGCCCGGGCGTACCGCAACACGTTCACAGGTATATGAGGAAATGAATATTCCGTATTGTTATGCATTGTGTCACCGGTTGTGCTCTACAGGTTAAATCGGCGTGGTCAGGCCGCCGGTAAGTTGTGGAGACCCATCGTCATCGAGTACATCAACGACTAGCTCATAGCCACGGAGGACGTCATCATGGAGATGCACCCCTACACAGCCGCCAGGTACGAGCAGTACCTTTTCTGGTACCAGCCCCGTACCAGACTACGGGTGACGTTCACTCCCGAGGCTCCACAGACCAAGGGAAGATATTGCGGCTTCATCGAGTGGATTGACAACGGCAACCCAGAATATGACTACCTCCCGTTAGACGAAAGCATGACGCAATACATGGCCAGGAGGGCGGAGCACGAACAACGTCTAGAGCTAGAAGGGGCAGACTGGAGAAATCGACCTCTCGGACTACCGCGATGGGAGGACCGTCCAACGTGCGCTTGTGGTGATCGTTGCCAGGTCGTCAGGTCGAGAAGCCCAAGAACTCTGCAACGCAGAAGCTTTGTTTGTCCGAACATTCTTGACAACGATATCGATGTAAGTTCAAGCCGCACCTTACTTCCTGCAGATAGTTTACCTTCACCAAACGTGACGAATTCACTAATCAAACTCGTCTCACAGGATCCTCAAAGGAGGTGTCAATTCAGACAATGGATTGACAATTTCACGCCGTCATATCTATCACGGCACTGGAACATGCAACCAGAATCACCAGCCGACTACAGCCTGTCTAGATCATACCATGAACGAACCGCCCGCTTTTCTAGGAACCGGTGACTAGAACGAGCGGATACATTGTACTGCTAACAATGTAGTATCCTTGTTGTATTTCGTATTATGGGTGTCGCATTCATCATGCCGCAATACGAACGGCTCGCATCTAGCTAATATCACTATGCTATTGTACGTGCACTGCGTAAGTATCGATCGAGTGGATGACGAATAATACAATATATCGTCTTCCAATGTCGAATTAAAAATCATTCAGTACATACATTTTTGGGGTTAAAAATTAGCAACAAAATTTTCAAATTTGGTAATTTGCAAATGGCTCCAGGGGGCCGAGGTCTGGGCTGGGCAATGGTCCGATCGAGAGGGAGCAACGGTCCGATCGGGAGTATTCGGACGGTTCGATCCCTAGACGGACGGTCCGATCTGGGGCAACGGTCAGTCCGATCAACGGTCCAATCCGGGGGCAACGGTCCAATCGTGTGCATTCCGATGGCCCGATCCCTGGGCAGATGGTCTGATCTTAGGCAATGGTCAGTTCGATCAACGGTCCGATTCGAGGGGCAACGGTCTGATCAGACGATTCGGACGGTCCAATACCTAAGCGGACGGTCCGCACAGGAATCGGACCGTCCGAATCCGGTAGTACGCTATGCATTCACCGCCCTAGGGGACGACGGCGAATGCATTTTTGCATTCGGCCCCCTGGAGACATTCGCCGCCGTCCCCGAGGGCGGCAACGCCACGTGGCCCCCCTGGCTAACGGCGGGGGGCCGCCGTTAGCCGCGCCTGACGGGGAGGCCATTCGCCGCCCTGGACCACGGCGGTTTTTAAATACTGCCGTGGCCCACGGCGGCAAGAGGCTATTTCTGCAAATTAACCAAATCAAAAATTAGTTTTGTAAATTAAAAAAAAATAAATTAGTAACAGTAAAAATTCTTCTTTTTTCGTTTCAGCATGCAACGCCAAGCAGTGTACAGAGCCTTCTATGTGGCACGACACCTGTGCTAATTGCTCCATTTTTGAAAGGTCGCGTCATGGGCTCGTGGCAACTGCTTATCTTTCGCGTTGATTTGATCCGATCTGTTTAAAAAAGCAACACAAGTTTTGTCTAACTTAGGCCGAGTTCGGAAGAGACAGAGGGAAAAGTTTTTTCGTTTTTTATAAGCACGTTTTTTAAACTGCTAAACGATGTGTTTTTTAAAAAAATTTCTATATAAAGTTGCTTTAAAAAATCATATTAATCTATTTTTAAGTTTAAAATAATTAATACTTAATTAATTATATGCTAATAACTTATTTCCTTTTACAAGATCCTCTTTCTCTTCGTTCTTCTATCACTTTTGAACTCTCTCTTAATGTTGTGGCCGCTGTCATGTACGTACACTAACGTTCTGTTCGGCAACAATTATTTAAGCCGCTTATTTTCTCGTTTTCCATGTGCACGTTTTCTGAACTGCTAAACGGTGTGTTGTTTATAAAAATTTTCTATATGAAAGTAGCTTAAAAAATCAAATAGATCTATTTTTCAAGTTTCTAATAGTTAATACTTAATTAATCATGTGCTAATGACTTTTTTCTATGGCTTATAAGTCTTAAAAAAAAGACATCTTAAACACCACGTAACCGGATCGACGCACAGTACGCACCAAACACGAATAATTAATGCAAAGGTAAGCAAGGCGAGATACGGAATCATCAAAAGAGTTTGCCAGGTAATCAGTTCTTACAGCAATAGAGAGCTGTCAGACTCTCGGCTTGCATCTTCGATATATCCTCTCACTCGCTAGAAGGAAATAGAAAGCCAGCATATCCGTTTGCAGCTAGAACGATTTGTACAAATGTTATTAACCACACTACTCGCTAGAAGTTGCTTACGAACCTGAATATGCATCCGTCTTGGCATCTTATTAACCAAACATTTTTTTTGTATTAGATCAACTATTGATCCGGCTTTTGAAGAAAGCGAAAAGGTAAATAACCAAACAATTTGATACTTATCGGTCATCAATACCTAATTAACTTACAAATCATCCTTCAAGCTAATTAATATGGCCAACGTACGTGGTATCTCTCGCGGGGCCATGCATAAATTATCTTAGTTCTGTACGGAAAATCGACAGATCGATCTGATGCGGATGCCGGTATGAGCAACCGATATTATTAATTTTGGGTCACCATCACATCTCCATTGGACTAGTACTATCTTGCATCCTTTTCGTTCGTTTCGCTTGCTGAACCGGTCTCTGATCTCTTCCTCTTTTTTTGCCTGATTGTGATGCTGAGGATCGCGTACGTGAGCCATCGAAGCTCACGCGGAGAAACAAAACGCCTTGTTTTTTTTTTTGAGTTACGACATTAATAACTTTTATGAATTTGCTATATTTTATACGACGGAAAATCAAAGTCCAAATCTTGCAAATCCTAACCTTCATATCTACTTTGTGATCTATACTCCAATGAGCTTTTCCTCTAACTTGGATGATCTTGATAAACTCTGGAACCGGTGACTGTGATCCGACTAATCAATATTTGGAGTTCGGGTCTGGATAGAAGAGGAGAGAAGTTCCTCAACTTGTTGGAAGGAGGCAGGGAGGCATCGGCTCGGCAGTGGACGGTGGCGATGGGATGTTAGTGAGGCACTGGTGGCGCGGAGTCATGACGATAGAGGAGGGTGGTCGGCGGTGATGGCGGAGGGAGAATCTTGACCTTGTGGTTAGATAGCGGTGGACGGTGGTGGTGAATTCGACAACGGAAGTCATTGAAAACAGAGAAGAAGGTGGGGCGAGGAAATCTCGGCCGACTGTTTCATGGAGGTGGATGGTGGCGGTGAAACCCGCCGTCGAAGACGGAGAAGGGGTACGGGGCAGAGGCACCTCATCGGAGCTCGAGAAGAAGTTGTGGCAGGCGGTTATTGACGGAGGGCTCATCGGCCGGTATCATTGAAGTGGCACACTTTAAGCAGGTGTGTGACGACGGCAACAACAACGGCTAGGAGTAGAAGGAGAAGTGGTAGGATTTGTTATCGCAAACGCTTTGGGTCAGGCAACTGATCCACGCCCAAAAATCAGACGCCTGCCCCACCTTGCTACCTGTGCTGCATGGATGGTCCCACCCCTGCTACCTGCCTTCATGTGCATGCGGATACTATGCTTCTCTCTCTTCTTTTCTCGGTAAGTTCTCACCAAATCCATACATGCCTGCCTATACCTATTTGTCCATACATTATATGTTCATCTTTACCTTCTTTTTATTTTGTTCAAATGATTTTTTCTTCTAAATTATTTATCTAATATATGATCTGATTATATCGTTGTATTTGTTATAATTAAATCTTTATAACATAATCATACATGATTATATTCTAATGAAAAATACATATGTTGCACATAGTAGGGTTTTGGTGCTGCAATCAACTTTTTCTAATGTTGCATTTACTTGAAATATTTTTTACTAAGCGATGAAATATTTTTTTTACAAGTGATGAAACATCTGAAACTTTTTTATCGAGTGGTGAAATAACTGAAATATTTTTTTATACGTGACGAAACACCGTTCGATATACAAAATATCGGACATCCAGAGCCTAATCCTCTCCATTTGTTATATGTATTGAATGTGTGGTTGATTTGCATTGTTGCATCTCGATTGGATGGATGGAGAAAAGCGATTGAGATTAGGAGATTTTATTGCAAAAGTTCGGTAGGTGGTCCTCATTTTGAGAGGTTTAATGGGCGAGCGTTCGTACGTCCGGACTGCACAAGAACACTTTGGCCCCGCCCATGTGCATAAAAAAAACTTTACACACAAAAACTTTATGCACATAAACTTTGTAGACATTCTACGTAAAAGACTTTGATTCCAAATTAAATCCAAATCCAAAATTAGACGTAATATATATATATATATATATATATATATATATATATATATATACTTTATAGATAGAAAATATTGTATATATAAATGAAAAAAGTTTATTTGTATAAAATTTTTACGCTGGAACTCTAATTTCGAATTCGAATCAGACGTGCAAACTCTCCGTGTATAAATTTTCTATGTATAAAGTTTACGTATATAAAGCTTCTATAAAAAAAAGCGATGTCAAAAACAGAAAGTTGGAGGGAGGTTCATGCGGATGCCCCACACATGAACATTCGTTAAATAGCTTTTTTCCCCTTTTTTTTTCTATGCCCTCAACCAGTCTCAACTCTCAACTATTTTCTTATACCCGGTTTGAATTCTCAACTTACTCAAATGCGAAGGCTAACTTTGGATTACTTGGACCATGCATTTGCTTGCAACAGCGAATTTAACTGCATTCCGCTGCTTGCTTGATGGTGAACGTTGACTTTTTCAATAATAAAAATGGCGTTTTATAATTATCTTCTCTTTTGCAAAATTGCAACGCAGATATATATACACATACATGCGACCCTGCTTAACTTAGGATTGTATTTGGGATAGTTTTTTAGACTGTGAATTGTTTTTTCTGTTAACAAGATAAATTAGTATTTTTAAAAATAAATTTTATAAATAATTTAGAATAGGGTCTAATCAGTATAATAGAAGAAAGTTTTTTAAAAAATCATATTTTTAAAGACGTAAAGTAAATAATCTATTTAAAAAATCTGAAGAAAAATGGGAAGAATGCAGCCTTAGTCCACAATTAATCTTCTTTTCTGGATTACTACTCCCGTACTAGTCAAATATGCGGTTACGCACGCCTAACCAGCTAAGGACAAGACATGAACGCGTGGATTGGGATTGCTAGTGGTTCCTATCAAGCGTGGAAGGTAGGAGAAGACGAGAAGATATAATGCATCGCTAGCTACTGCTACTACTACTACTGCACATGATGTAAACGTGACACTACCCGTCTCGACGTGGCAGATGGCGCCAGGTCGTGCAACCAGCCGGTCGATCCGTCTTGTACTTTCGGGCACGGTCGGTTACGCGTACGTTTCGATCAGCAGCTAGAGCTAATCATCCGTACGTCGCTGTCCGAGTACACACGCTCGACGTACGTACTCGAACGGGCGAGAGCTAGCGTAAGTTACGTACACCTTATCCCGTACGTGTTATCTGTACACAAATCCTAATCTTTGACGGTTTGGAGACAACAAACGAATACATGAACCTCCATAGAGGCAGAGAAATTTGGGTGTGTCGATCAATTGATTTTCAACATTAGCTTTTAAAACAATATAAAAGTTTTATCTATAAATTATTAGTTTTGGTGGCTTTTATTTAGCCTTAGACAACATTTAAATAAGAGGTTGCGATAGCTGCATGACAAACGAGAAAGATCGTTAACGCATGACAAATTAAGTACTTTATTAGCTATTGCAAACTAGAAAAAAAGATTTATTAGATTTTTTTAAAGAAATTTCTATATAGAAATTTTTTTATAAAAAATAAATCGTTTAATAGTTTGAGAAACGTGCTCATGATAAATGAGGGAGTACCTTAAGTAGACTCTCCTATTCTCTTCATGCAGGTTATAGCCTCCTTGATGACCTGTAGAGAAGAATTAAAGTACCCTTGATTAATGATTGGAATTTAAAATTGCAGATGATGACCGGATTAGTTTAACAATATCTGAATCAATTAATTCTGAAAGGCACAGAGTCCGAATAGTACCTGATAAGCTTTGCTAAGGCTCGTGCGTCGATCGGGCCAAGTTCTTTTTAATTTCTTTGAGGCTGCGGAGTTAAAGTGGTGTGTGCTTTGACTTGCTTGGATTGGATCGTAACTAACCGTGCTGATTAGATTAGGTGCTGTGCAATGGAGCTTAGCTATACAGTGGATGCTTATCTATCGTCTAAGGTGTGCCGTACGCATCCCTATCACGTGGCCAATGCATATCTTCATGGTTATATGCGGTGAGGCGGCCGGCTAACCGGTCCTCCTGGAATCTGGATTCTATGCGGGCTGCATCGTTGTGGTTCAGCCATATTTTAAACCATATATATGCCATGGATTCATCTATTAAGTTCTAATATCGTGCTTTTCAGTAATATAAATTATAATGCCTATTGTTAGATGTTGCAATATACTGACCTAGTCTTAATTTTGGCTTTATTATTGTCCTTATTATTACTCCCCGTCTAAAAATATAAGTATTTTTAAGTGTATCTCTTATTAAAGAGTGTGTGCCAATAATTTATTGTCCAAATTCACATCTGACTGCCCATTGAATAGTGTGCACCAACTACTAATTAGTTCGATTAAATGAGGATGGTTGGGTTGTAGAAGTCAGTATAAAAAAGGTTTTTTACAGGTGGGCAAAATTAATTTGTACAAGTGATTTAGACGCTTGCCTCTAACTAAAGGCCGTAAAAATCCTTAATTTCTACGGGTGAATGCACAACCGCCTTCTATTTTCACATGTGTGTCTCTTAAATACCCTGCCCATAAAAACAAATTTCCATAGGCGGTTGCTTACGAGGCCTGTCTATGAAAATCAACTTCACAGACGGCAAGGTAAAGATAACGGTATGGACAAATGGTCTATGTGCAAAAAAAATAAAAAAAATGTTTCCCACCGCAAGCAGATCACAGATCAGAGCTCCAAAATCAATTTTCAAAACTGCTTTAATCACTTATCAATTTCAAGCACATTCACACATATTACATCATTTACATAGGTCAAAATCCATTCGCAGATCAAGCATTGACAGATCCACCAAAAGAGGAAAAGCTAATCAAAGTCTCAAAGTGCATTTACAAGAGCTTGCCCATACCAGTAGTCGCCGTCGTCATTAGCCGCCTGTAAAAATAATACTCAGGTATTGGGAAAAATCGTTTTTTATTGGTAAATAGTACTCCAAAAATTCTTATATTTGTTTATGGTGTGAGTATGTATGGTTGATATGACAAGTTACTGTAAATCTCGCTCCATATTGAAAGATTACTAAAATAAAACATATTAACAATACTGTATATTAGCTTTATTGGTGTCATTACTATTATGTATGGGTTGACATGCCTTGAGTTGAGTTGAGTTGACACATAAAATTTCATCACATATTGAGAAAATATTAAAATAATATGTGATAAAGATACTACACATTGTATTATAATGTAGAGAAAATTCTTTACGTGTTGCCCTGATATTTTGCTCAATCCCTTATGTGTTCTCGAATTTTGCTTCAACCATTACATGCCTCTAAGTTTTTATTTTGATCCCCTGTATACCCAGTTAGTCATTTTAGGAAAAAAAAAATATAACCGTCAACTAACGGAATGAGTATATAGGGATCAAATGAAAACTCAGAAATACGTAGGGGATGGAGCAAAATTCGATGGTATAGAAGGGATTAAGCAAAATCTCATAGATATATAAGGAAATTTCTCTATAATGTAATATCCATAACATGATGCATTGCAACAGTATATAAATATAACAACAGACAAGACAAAAACATTATATACTTAGCATCTAGTTGTGTACATAACATTAACATCTCATTTGATTTATCTATGACTTGCATGTCTTTGATCAAAAGTAACACATATGATTTGTTTATCAGTAAAATTACACAAGACAATGCAATTATATGACTTGGTAGATTATTCCATTCAATAATTTATTTTTATATTTATCATGGTATGTCTTAATTTGTATTAAGTTGGACAGTTGAAAGCAGTCAAAATAGAGTTTTAACGCATAATATAATAAAGTTTCATCAAACTATTAAGTCTACAGAATTATAACCTAACAACATAAAGAAGCTTATAACTTAACGTATTGTAAATTTATGAAAGAAAAAAGAACGTACATGAAACTTGAGCAAACTCAAAAGTCAGGCAAACATATGTAACGCCCCCTTCCCGGTACCCCCGTACGGTAATACCGGAGAGGAAGCGCCGCAGGAGATTGGCGTGAACCAACTCTCATGGAACCACGATACCGGTACCAGCCCCAAGAAACCTTGCTGTTACCCGCGGTCAACGGAGATGTACCATAGCAATTAGCTAAATAAATAAATATATATACACTATACCATGATAAGTTGCGGCTTTGGGCAAGCCCTGAGCAGCAACCGGCAGACAGAACAGCAGTAGCGGAACAACAGCGTAGCGAGAACCAATCCACAAGCAACGGCTTGGGATAGGAAGAAAACCCTAATTTTCACTTCAACTTCACTCTTCCTGAAGGAGGGGACAAAAGAAATGGATTGAGTACTTTCGTACTCAGCAAGTCATGGAAAACGTGAGTTATGCAGGCTATCAAAGAATAAGCTGGGATTTATTTCGCAAACCATTTTATTTGAAACTATTTTCGAAAAACCTAATTGTGGGTTGTCTCAGTGTGATTGGAAGGAGGCTCTCGCCTCGATCCTGTCTGCGAACTGCTTTTCAACAACTCGAGCGGACGAAACGAATTTTAATTGATCTTAGATATTCTTATACCGCATGTCGGACCATGATAGCAGTTCAGTGGATCTGTCCTCAAGCAGCTTTCCACAGTATCAACATCTATTACTTTATTTTCAATTTCGCCCACTCAGGACGTAAACTCATTTTCCATTATTATTTTCCTTTTACTTTCGCCCACACGGGACATAATCTCATCTCATAGCTCATCTCAGCGGCTCCTCGAGCCATCTATAACTCATCTCAAACTGCTTCCATTCGGGAAGCCTAATCTATGATGCCATACGACATCCCGAGTCATACAGCCCCGTTTTAGACCACACAGGTCATCCATCAGCCACTAAGGCCAATTCTGGTAACGATTCCCATACCACAAATCTCTTTCGTAAATACTTGCAAACAAATCTACACTAGAGGAATCACCTCACATTGCTCGTAACCGTGGGCACGGCTGTTCGAACAGTTCATTGATCTTTGCAAAGATTGCACGCTTTATCCATACGACGCAAGCTTACTCCCACACTGATCAGGTAGGGAGGTTCGCGACAAAGCCTTCCCAGGATAGCACGCTGCCCTATAAATGGGTGCTCACTCTTAACCAAGTACCAGGAACTCACTTACTGTACTCAGGGACAGGGGTATATCGCCCTCTCGGCACCCAGCCAGTCCCACATCTATTAGCAACCGAAAACCATCCTGAGAACACTAGTTACTCAGCCAGGGGTGTCCCATTCCACCCGTGTGGTCGCACTATGAGATGCTCGGATGGAATTTCCCAAGGAATCGGTCCTTATATGCGAATACGAAGTGCCACCACACAGGCGATCACTTTGCACCGCGGAATTTTCGTAAATAAATTTTATTTCGCAAATCCGCCGACACCACATGCCGGGTTTTTAAATCTTTGGAAACCCAAATTTTCTCAATTCGACAAACAAGAGTGATGTGAGTGGAACCATCGAAATCCATGCTCAGAGAGCACGGTCACCGAGGTACCATGAGGTGGAGCGACAAGGAATAAGTTTCAACGTCCTACCGGATTTATGCAACTACTAGGAAGGTCCGTCGGTTCGACGCGCAAACCGAGGCCAATCAATTTATTGTGCACACTAGCAATGAAATTTTGCAAACAAAACATTTTAAATTTTGGAGCAATATGGTCAAGGAGTGACTTGCCTCAGACTTCGTCTTCAAACTTCGCGAAAATCTAACGTCTGACGATTTTCCGAAGTGTCGACTACGCACGAAGCGAGAGAAAAACATACAAAACCCTAGAAATAATATACTATTATTAATAACTAATAGTGCCAGGAGGTAGATCTCATTTTTAGAAAAATTTAGAGACTTGAACGGGCTCAATCGGAGCTACGGTTTGGAAGATATGAATTTTGAAAGTTTTTGGGATTTTTCTAGAAAAAGGAAAAGAATTATTTGAATTTGGAAAAGGAATATTCTTTGGAATATTCTTGGGCTGACAAATGGGACCTAGTGTCAGTGGTTAGAGAGAGAGAATGCTAAGGTGTAGGGTCCACATGGCAATGAGTATGAATTCTTGGGAGGTTTTAAATGAAATGGGCCCACGTGTCATAGACTCAGGAGAGAGTAAAAGGATGGGCCTCATGTGTCACTGGTGAAGGAGAGAGGAGGAGGCAGGGGCCCATATGTCAATGAGGAGACTAATGGGCCCACATGGCAGTGATATAGGGAGAGAGGAGGAGTTACTGTGCATGAGATAAATAGGGCCCACTTGTAAGTCTTTCATTACTGGAAGTTATTTAGTATTTTCAATGGGGCCGAGCCCATTTGTCAGTGGGATAGGAGGGAATAATATTATCACTGTGCACGGGGGTCCACATGTCGGTTGCTTTGAGGGATTAATTGGGCGGGCCCACCTATCAGAGACCGAGAGGGGGAGGGGGTGTGCCGGACGGGGAATAGGAGGCGGCCAGCAGAGATGATCGACGGCGGGTGGCTGCCAAGGGGACACTGGTGAACGGCGGCTCGCCGGAGGAAGGGGAAGGCGGGAATGGAACAAGGGGAATGCGATGAAGGGGATGGACGGCTCGGATTGATGGATGGAGACTCGAGGGCGGCGGGCGACGGCGACCAGAGGGCAGCGGCGTGGGGCTGTTATCGCCGGCAACCAGGGAGCGGCAGAGGGGGTCGGGGAGCCTCGGGTTTGGATGTGAAGAGATGAGAGAGAAGGAATAGCGGGAGGTTTCAGCCTCTACCTGACACAACGGCGAGGAATCGGTGGCGGCGTTAATGGCGGAGCACGGCGGCGGCTGATTTGGGGATTTTTGGCTCGGTGTCAATTGGGCGCTAGCGAGGAGTGGGAGGAGGTCACGGGACTCTGAGGAATCTAGTGGTGGCGGCGGCTTGGACGATTGTGCTTGGAAGTGGCCGGATTTGGGCGGAGCCGAAGGTTTAATGGCGGCAGTGGAGAGAGAAAGAGAGAGCTCGAGCTTGGGGAAAAAGGCGCGGCGCGGGGGTGGATTTATAGGCACGGGCGCGGCGCTATGCGACGACGGACAGAGGCGGTGGAGCTCGCGGGATAAGGCTATGGCAAGCTGACGGGACGCGGCGCTGCCTAACCTCTGTGGCCGGTGTCACCATGCCTCCTCAGGCTTGCTGCAAGAGAGGGAAAAAGAGGGGACGGGGAGGAGACCGGGCAGAAGGGTGACAGAACGAATCGTGGATTTTTGATGCGCGCCCTCGGCTTTGGTGCTTGCGGCGACGGCAAATCCCGAGCTTGCCGGCTTTTGACCGGGGAGGTCGAGCAGGAGGGGCGGCGCGATTTGCGCCGGTGGCCGAGGGGCGTGTCCTGCGGGGTTGACGAAGGGGGTCTTGTGCTTGCCCTGGCCGGGACAGGGAGGTATGGGCGTGGACAGTGTCGAGAAGAGAGAAGAAGGCTCGAGAGAAGAGAGAGAGAGCGGAGAGAGGCCGAGGGAGAAGAAGAAGACAAGGGGGACGACGACTGCCAGGCGGGCCCGGTGCGGCGCTGGTGTCACGCGCGCGGGCGGCCACACACACGGCTGTGGTTGGGAGAGGGGCTGACCGACGGGGCCCGGGGACTGTGTGCGGGGGTGCGGCTGCCTGGCAGGACCCGGTTGCCAGTTGGTGAGGCGCACGGGAACGGGCTGTGGGCCGGCCGAGGGAAGAAAGGGAAATGGAGAGGCCTAGAGGAATAGTGGATTTTATTTTTTTTCCAGGAGCTGATTTAGAAGGGATATTTGATGATTTCCAAAAGGGCTTTTTAATCCAAAATTTTATATTTTGGACCACAAAATTCTGGAGGTTTTATGGAGAGGACTTTTTTGGGATATTTTGTCTGGATATATATATATATATATATATATATATATGGAAGGAATTTTGGGGTGGGGATTTTTTTTGGAAAAAGGATAAGGGACACCAAGGGTTGGATTTTTATTTCGGATATTGGAATTTGGTATTCGATTATTCTCAAGAATTTCGATCAAGGGAATTTGATGAGGGACTCTAGGATAGGTTTATATATATATATATATATATATATATATATATATATATATATATATATATATATATATATATATATAATTGAAAGGGAGGTCTAGAGAGAGAGTTTTTGAGAGGATAAATTGGAGATTTAATTTTGGATTTGATATTTGGACTTCTAGGACTTTTGGGAATTTTGAGAGGAGTTTCTGTAGCTTGGATTTAATCATAATTATTTATGAATTGATGTCTAGGAAAAGAAAAGAGGAGATTCAACAGGCGACTTTGATTTAAAACTGGGATTTGATTTTTAAGGATGTTTTGGGAATTTTTGCAAAAGAGTAGAATTGGAGCTTCTCGAGGGAATTTTAGAATTTGGATTTAATTCTTGGGATTTGAGGGCTTTAGAAATAAATAAATTTGGGAATTTTGGGGAAGAGATTCTTGATGGGATTTCAGAGTTTTTCGAGGGGAACAGAACGAAGAGATTTCAATGAAAGGCTACAAAGATGGCTTCCGCAGGGTTTTATTGGAGGGCTTCGAATTGCAAAACTTGAACTCGAGTACAGAGGGATTTTTGAGAGGCATGAAATAAGAGTATTTTGATCAAGGTCTTCAATGGGAACTTTGATTTTGAATTTTCCGAGAAAGTTTTGAGAGAGACAATCGAATTGCAAAATTTGAGTCTTGGATTTTAAGAGAGAGTTTAGGACTGAGGTTTTAGGGTTTCAAGGGAGGCTCTGATCTGAGATCTATGACACTTAGTCCTTAAGCACACACAAAAGGCCAAAATTTTTGAAATTAGGGTTTTTACAAAAATAGTTTTTAACGGCCCGGAAACCGGGGCGTTACAACATATATACTTAGCATGAAGACAAATCCTTAACTCTCTGACGACGGCTCAGCACATCCAACTCGATCGGGATAGCTGCAGGGCCGAATGCTCCAAGATTGAGAGATTATATTAGGTGGCTAGCACCGTGTATTTATAGACAAATGGATCGACAAGCCGAAATGTTAATACTAATCCAATATTATCTTTGCAAGAAACAAAAAGAAATGGAATGCAACATTGATTTATATGTAAACTCATATGGTAGAATGTTAGAGGAGGGGGCATTTGTCCCCCTAAATCCCTCCATACATGTATAAATTTCAGTCACTTTTTGCCATCCATTGGATCTAGAGCCAATTGTTATAGACCTGCACAAATTTCTAATAGGCTATTGGATTCATTTCATGTAATGGGCCATTACTGATAACAAGTCCATTTTGGGATTTTGTTTTGTTTTCAGGATTTGTGGGCCTTCCTTATTTTCCGTGGGCTTAATTTGTGTTGTTTTGCTCGAGTAGGCTTCAATTTAAAAAAGAAATTATGTATCTACTTTGGGACAACTTGACCCAAAACAACCATATACAAAGAGAAAACATTGGGCCTGCCTGTAGAATTTTTTTTTATTTTTATATTTATTTAATAAAATATTTACAAAACTATATTTTTATTTCAAAAATTTACAAAAATATACTCCCACCGCCCTCTGGGAGGGCGATTTAATGACGTGGCTGATGGCTGTTGGCCGGATGGCCCACGGCTGTCAGCCATTTTGCAGGCGGCCCTCCGGCCACCAAAAAACCGCCCTCTAAGAGGGCGGCAAGGGGGCCCCCTATAAAAATCCGGTGTGGGCGAGGGCACGGGCGCAGGCGAGGGCGCGAGCGAGGGCATGGGCGAGGGCGCGGGCACGGGCGAGGGGAACCGGCCGGATTTTTACAGGCGGCCCCTTTGCCGCCCTCTCAGAGGGCTGTTTTTGGGTGGCCGGGGGGCCGCCTGCAAAATGGCTGACGGCCGTGGACCGTCCGGCCAACGGCCGTCAACCACGTCATTAAATCGCTCTCTGGAAGGGCGATTTATAAAAATCGCCCTCCCAGAGAGCGGTGGGAGTATATTTTTGTAAATTTTTGAAATGAAAATGTAGTTTTGTAAATATTTTATTAAATAAATATAAAAATAAAAAAAAACTCCCTGCCTGTATTGGCCCCAAAATAAATCAAATTGACATAGGACAAATTAAGATGATTCTATATTTCACAAAGTGAAAGAATACATGCTTGATACAACAATTCGATTAATTGCAGTTGCTTTGTATAAAAATTCCATAAAGTGAAAGAATACATACTTGATACAATACTTTGATTAATTGTAGTTGCTTTATATAAAAAACACAGTCATAGCTCAAAAGAGAACAACACACCAGGCATCCTTGTTCATAGGCTCATGCATATGCTTCATCCAATAGAACCATCTTAATAGAAGGCTTCGCTCTTCAAGTTAAATATCAAATATATGAGAAAAAATGATTTAAATTGTATATCAGATCTTTATTAATGCATTTAGTTATACTAGTAGCTCTAATAAAGGTATGAAAACAAGCATAAAAATTTCAAACTTAATACCACAACACCTCCCTCATTGTTGTTTGCTTCACTCCTTGCTCTTGTGTTGATTTCTAACATACTGCATAAAACAGTAAAACAAACATAAATAAAGAATCACTAAAGAGAGAAGATATGCTTTGTAGTTTATTTACTACCATTGGTGCTTAGAGTGATTCTAGATAGCAGTCAACTGGTAGAGCAGTCAAAATTAGTTACTAATGCCACTACCTAGCAGTGAACAACATTAACATATTTTCTTTTTTTCTTCATACCTTAAAACATACCAGAAGCATCTACATTTCTTGTTTGGCCCCCGCACAGAAACTTGCACCAATAAATATTTAAAATTGTAGTATCATTTGCACTAAAAAATATCAAACTTAATATGTAATTTTGAATTGATTAAAGGAATTAAAATGCTTTGTGCGCTAGTTAGTTCCTCGCCGATTCTTGACAGATTACAGAGTTCAGTTAAGCTCATATTTAAGCTCTAATAGCTACGGTTTACTTAAAAAAAAGGCACAGATGCAAAATCCATGCATTCCTATTATGCATATGAAAAAAAACAGCATTGACATGAAGTATAATCATTATAACTGTACAACTACTCCATCATGTGCAGGAAGTACAAAAGAACAACGCAACTTAGTTGAAATTAAAAATGAAAAATTGCATTTGGAAAATTGCGTATGTGTTCAAAAAATGCACAAAGCATTTTTTTTTTTGCACAACTGAAGATAAACAAATATAATCTTTCTTTTCTGATTACATTTTTAAATTTTCTGGTTTTCTTAAGATAAATGCAAAGAATGTGAGCCTTGGCAGCACTCTCTTTTCTAGTAAACTATGAACTATGTGCATGTTTGTCAGATGGCAGGTGAGTTGATCAAACAGTAAAGGACAATGTAACGTGAAAAGCGAGTGGTGACAGCTTAATTAATTGGATTCTAAAGCAAAGGTGAAGCATTTCCTTATGCAACTAGATCTCACTTTTTTTGGTTCCTGACCACACCTTCATGGGCTCTGAATGATACCGTTCACCAGAATCACAGTAGGTTAATTTCCATGCAGAAAATGTACTAATACCTGCAAAACAGAAGGAAAGTTCAGAGTTTTACCAACCAACATGGTGTTGTTGTGTACTCTACACTGGAATTGCCAAGCAAATTGTTGTCAGTAGTACTTGCCACAGTAATTGCAAAGCTGATAGAAAAGTGCTGAGAATGCCTTCTTTTTTATGACCAATGGTTTGTCAATCTCAAAGGTGTGCTAACATTATTCGTTTGAGAAAATTTGAGTGGATTCAGTTCAACTCCTACTGTACTTTGAACACCTGCAATCTTAGTGCTCCTGGTATGGTACCTGCAAATAGATTCAGTTCAATGGAAGTTCATGTCAGATGTTCCATTTTTAAGTTCCTTGTCTAATCACTACCATTAGCATGACAATGCATGCAACTGGCATAGGAAAAAGGTAAGAATTCAAGGCCTGAATATACAAAGCATTAGGCAGGGTCACCAGGACCCGAGAGTATCTGAAGATGAAGTTTCAAAAGAAAGTAGCTCATGAATGATGCACAATTGCACATGGAAGCCCTAAGTCAGCTGTTGCTTTGCAGCTGCTTGAATATGCAGATGCACATAACTGAACAATTACTCAATGTGCAGGAAGTGCAGTTGGTTTCTTTTTAACTATGGCTTCGTGGATAATTGCAGTTGGTTTATTCTAAGATTGCACAAGCATATGAACTGTAACAAATTAAAATAGCAATTGCAATTTGACTAAAATTATATTAATCACCGGTCTAGTGATCAAATTTCAACTTCTCCATCATGTATGCCATGTCAAAAAGTATGGAAATGAACAGTTTAAAAAATTTAGTTAAAAAAACAAACTAAAATTTACATATGGTTCCTCCAATAATTGCAGTTGGTTATTTTAAAACTTCCACAAGCATATGAGCCGTAACAAATTCAAATAGGACTACAATTTCACCAAAAATCATATGCCACTTGTCTATTTTTTTTTCCAATTTTCAACTTATCCATCATGTATGGTTACTCAAAAAATCATGAGCTCAAAAGGCTAGAGTGAACCATAACTGATCTCAAAAATGTTAGTTCTAGATACATCCCTTTAGGAAAAAAAAAGATAATCAATTTTTTGCTTCCAAACTATCCTATTATATAGTTATCATTAACTAGTTAACATATGGGATTTGCCAACCAAAATTTTCTTAAAGCACAAATTCATTTTCTGAAAAACAAATTGATGTATGCATACCAGGACAAGAAGCATTAGGCATGAAAGGCAGATGAACACAAATTGTAATCACCGAATATAAACTATTTCAGCCAAATTAACATCCGTGAAGTTAATTTATAGAGCTACTAACAAGTTAGAACAGATCAATTCCTTAAGCTAGTATATACTATATGTCCATCCAACTATCCAGGAAGAGTCTGAACTTATGCCAAGACCTGACCAGACACAAAGTTGCCGCAGTCCCTTGCTAATCCCATATCCCCAACCACAGCTCCTCTCTATCGAATAGCACAACATACGGAGGCTTGTCTTCTTCCTCCAGCCAATGGAGGCCACAATAACTCTCTCGTTGGTACAGCTAGCAGTACAAAGATAACATGTATATGGAGGTGCTTGTCTTCTTCCTCACACACATGTTCAGCCCAAAAGAAAACAAAAAACAACATGTTCAACTAACTACTATTTGCTACCCAAAAAGAAAATCAAAAACACCCTCCAGGTTGAAAATAACCGAACAGGATAGAGAACAGAGAATCCCTCCTTGGAATTAAAAGGCCCAAGGTCAAATAGTTAAGGGTAAATGCTCTTGGTATATCGAATCATGCTTTCCATTCCGGCATTATGATCTCTATCAAATATCAAATCAACTATAACATAGAGTAAGTATCAATTCTGAAAACATTACTTTGAGATCATCATACTACTATGATACTAGATGAATCAACATTAGCTAGGCACAAGGCTTGTTCCAGACATAACAAACAATTAATTAGAATCACAGATTCGCTCGCTGGTCATGGTCATCAGCCAGTACTACCTCTGCCTCCAGGCGAGGCATATCTGGGATCCCACAAACTTCCCAAAAAAACAAACTTACATGCTTCCCCTCCCGTGGTCTCGTGAGTAAAAAAATTATTCGATACGGTCATACGAGTAAAAAGATTTTATTTTGTGTGTAAAAATTGCCAGTAACAAAAATATTCTCGCTACTAGGAATTCCTGTGAAGTAATATTTTTACCAAGGGTATTATGTATGATGTCAAAGTGGTAGTAAAAATTTTTCCACCGCTATAATACGGATAATAATTTATTTAGTAAATCCATCATAAAAATCCGTATATAGAGTATAAAATTTACACACAATACAACAAAATCACACCGCACAGTACAAGTAAAACAATTACGCCTCGGGCGCTGCTGTCGGATCTGAGCCTCACCCGGCCGCCGCCGTGGCTCCTCCATCACCTTTGTCACTGTCCATGGAGAAGGAAGCTGCCACCCAACATCTAGGCTGCTGACCGACCGACAAGGAGGCATGGGAGAGGCTGGACGTGTTCCGCAGCAGCGGCCCTCCTCCGCGCTGCCGGTTGGCGTAGAAGCTCAAGATCCAAGCGCCCGTAGCCTCGTCCTCCTTTGATCCTGCTGGGCGACGCCTCCAACCCGCATCCCGTTGCCGACTGCCTCCTCCATCCTGGCGCCCACTTCTCTGCTTGGCTTCTCCGTTGGCAGAGGACGGCAGGGCCCTAGAATGGGCGGCAGTCATCTTGTCGCCACTCTGGCAGGATCTGGCCGCTCGCCGCCTGGCACAGATCCCATACCCGTGACTGTCCTTGGCCGGCACGGTGGAGGGGCCGACTGCCAAATCCACGCCGGAGGAGGTATATCGGCGATACATGGGAGCCGTCAGCTTCCTCAAGCCACCCCACGAGCACATCGTCGTTACGACCACTGGAGGGAGGCGTCCGATCCGGATTCCCGCTGCCCATCTCTACCTGACAAGCTCCCTTTGTCACTTGCTGCCCACTGCTGCCAGGATCTGCTCCTCTCATCACTGGCGGAATTGCACCGGTTCTGGAGGATTGCGGTGGAGGTGCAATGCCGTGCTCCTTCACATCAACTGCTCTAGCGTTTGGTCAGATCCAAAAAATAGGCGTGGTGGGGTTGTGGGAAGGATTGTGGGCTTATGGCGTAATAACTGGTAAAAGTCAATATAAATGAGACGCCGATGGACAGTAAAAATATGACTACATAAAAAATGTTTACTCACTGAAGCGCGAGTAAATTATTTATGCGTGATTGGCTCTACGCGTGTAGGGCGTTGGCGTGATCTGAGTCACAAGTAAAATACTTACAGACGGTTGGTGCTACCGTGTGGGACAGTTGTGACGATTAAGACGCGAGTAAAATGTTTTTGCGCGGTTGGCGTTATGCGCATGGGGCAGTTGAAAACATAAAGACGTGCTACTTATGATAAGTAAGGTGTTACACGTGTTACAGTAGTTCTCTGTATTATATATGTATTTTTAACCATTTGAAAAACTTAGTAGCCACGAGCTAAAAAAAGCTTGGGTGGGCTTCTACGCCAGGATCATCCCACCGGAGCAGCTTGCTCTCCATTCCGTACATGCTCGCCCCAGCTAGGGGCCCACTGCCTTTCCTCTTTCTCGTCTGATCGCCACGTGTCTCCATCTCGACGGCAGCACGTTCCCAGCTGGGCCCCCTCCCACATCCCGAAATGGAACACCTGTCCACGTGAGCCGCCATTCCGACGGGCCCCACCCAGCCGCCTCACCGCCCGGCCCTCATGGCCGCGAGCTCGCGCGCGCGTGCGCCAGTCCAAGCGCCCTGTCGTAAGCAGTGACAGAAGCCCGTCACGCCCACGCTGGATGCCGCCCACGCGTCGCGCTCCGACTGTCGCCGTCGCGCGCTATATATGCCGTGCGTGTCGCACGGCGCGTGGTTTCAAGCTCCTCCTCCCCTCTCCCCGGGCTAGAAGAAGAAGAACGAGAGAGAGAGAGAGAGAGAGAGAGAGAGAGAGAGAGAGAGAGAGAGAGAGAGAGAGTGTGGAATCGATCGATCGATCGAGCAGCAGCTTGGACGACGGCTGTCGAGGAAGCTTTGAATCGACCGGACATGAGCGGCGGCGGAGGAGGAGGGACAGCAGCGGCGGCGGAGAGGCGGCACGGGCAGGAGCTGCAGCTGCCGCCGGGGTTCAGGTTCCACCCGACGGACGAGGAGCTGGTGATGCACTACCTTTGCCGGCGGTGCGCCGGGCTGCCCATCGCCGTGTCCATCATCGCCGAGGTCGACCTCTACAAGTACGATCCATGGCAGCTGCCAAGTACGTATCCATCCCTCTCTCCTCATCCATGCACTCACCCATGCAAGCTCCCTTCCTGATTAATTCTCGTGCCAACCACATGCATGGATGCAGGAATAGCGCTGTACGGCGAGAAGGAGTGGTACTTCTTCTCCCCGCGGGACCGCAAGTACCCGAACGGGTCGCGGCCGAACCGCGCCGCCGGCGCGGGATACTGGAAGGCCACTGGCGCCGACAAGCCGGTGGGCACGCCGAGGCCGGTGGCCATCAAGAAGGCGCTCGTCTTCTACGCCGGCAAGGCCCCCAAGGGCGACAAGACCAACTGGATCATGCACGAGTACCGCCTCGCCGACGTCGACCGCTCCGCCCGCAAGAAGAACAGCCTCCGGGTACGTACATGCTTACGCGCGTCTGCATGCTTCATCCCATCGTTAATTACCTCGAATTGCTCTTCGTTAATCAAGTTTAGACAAGGACTAATGGGTTATCGGCACGTATCGATCATTTGAATTTGATGTGAATTAACAAAAAAGTTGACTTTCTAATTACTCTAAAGAGATAAGATAAGTACGGCCTTTTCGAAGGATAAATGATTCCTCTAGCTAGGCTAGCTTAGGTTATCATCGGTGGGCTGCTTTCTTGCAAGTGTGAACGCGGTGGATGCCGGCGCGCGTCATCACCTCCACGCGCCAGTAATTTATAAACGCTCGCTTTAAATTGCGGGCTACGATAGCGACGGATGCGAGGAGATATGCCCACCAATAATGCACCTCAGAATTTCTGATTATTAATCATAATTATTGCTGATATTTCTTTCGATTCATATTTAATGTTGTGATTACGAAATGATATGGTCTTGATTAAATTTGATTTATTTTTTGTTCCTTTTTTGGTGGCTGTGTTATTGCAGCTGGATGACTGGGTCCTATGCCGAATCTACAACAAGAAAGGCGGCGTGGAGAAGCCGAGTGGCGGCGGCGGCGGCGAGCGTGCCAATATGAGCCACGGGGAGGCTGCGTCGGCCGGCTCGCCGCCGGAGCAGAAGCCAGTGCTGCCGCCGCCGTACGCGCCGCCGCCGTTCTCGGAGCTGGCGGCGTTCTACGACGTGCGGCCGTCGGACTCGATGCCGCGGGCGCACGCGGACTCGAGCTGCTCGGAGCACGTGCTGGCGACGTCGGCGTCGTCCGGCGTCGAGCGGCCGGAGGTGCAGAGCCAGCCCAAGATCGCCGAGTGGGAGCGCACGTTCGCCGGCGCCGCCGACCCGGGCGCCGTCAACCCGGGTGGCTCGATGCTGGGCCAACTCGACCCTGCCGCTGCCGCCGCCGGCGGCCCGCTCCTCCAGGACATCCTCATGTACTGGGGCAGGCCGTTCTGACGGCTCGGCTCGTTGGCTGCAGCCAGCGCGGCTTGAGCCGGGAGGGAAAATATTAATCGGGGTGGCTCGGGCGAGCCGCTAGAGTCGATCGGTGGCCGTTGGATGGCGCCGAGTTATTGGTAGCCGTCAGATGGGAGATGGAATGTAGCCAGTAGTAGTATGGACGGGGGCGATGAGACGCGGGAGCCCCGAGGTGCATGTAGGAAGGAGATGCATGGTACGTAGTACTGTACTTGAGAATGAGAATTAAGCTGTGTGTATATGCGAATTGTTTGGCTCGATCGATCTGGGCATATTTTTCTCTCTTTACTGTGGTTTTTCTTTACCAATTAATTAGTTTGGATGGGGATGATATGTTTTTCATCTTTAAAAACTGGACACTATGTCGCACGCATCAAGCGTGCTGCATATTTACATGGTGTGGGGAATCATAATTATGCACTTGTACCAGCACAACAGCACTCAGCATGTAAGCAATATTGGTCACGAGACCGTGCATACGTGTATAGTGCTATATATGTGTGCCGTGTGCGCGTGTATTTGTTCATGTAATCGAACAGTAAAAAAGAAGGCAGTTCTAGCCAAATGCACTTCCACGTTTGTTGATTATGGCCCAGATATAATGTTGCTGTTCGAGACAGCTGCTAGATGGTTTATGTCTGTGGAAGTGTGGAACACGGGAGTCCACTCATGAGTCATAACTCAACTCGTGTACTAGATTTCAAGTTTTTTTTTTCACGTGAAATCCCTGCGAAAAGTTCATGCGCGACGTCTACTGCCACATTTCGTGGACACAGCCGTCACAGCGCATGCAGCCGCAAATTACACGGGTTTCCACATGGCAGAACGCCAGAATCCCACGAGATCGAGCCGCGCGAGCGCACGCACGCACACAGCACCGATCGCGCTCAACGAAGAATCCCTGCAAATCCTTGCCGGTAGGCGGTAGCTGGTCAATGCGCGCACAGACGACGCATGCACCGGCCGGCGAGCCACATGTCGCGTCGCATACGATCGCGTCGTGGCGTAGCGCGATCTGCTGGAAAGCTAAGGGAAAATGTAAAGAGAAAAAGGGCAGCAGACAATCGCAGTGACTCCGGTGATGGAGCGGGGGACCGGCCGACCGCTACGATTGGTAGCGAGACGGTGCGGCCCAAACAATTTCAGCCCACAGAATATATCTCTCTGTTGGGCTATCCCAGGTGTTGAGCTGCAAGATTCTCGATACACAGAGCATACAGGCCCAAAACTAGAAGACTTGGGCTCACCCATCATGGCCCAGTAACCTACCCTCCGCTTCTTCACCGTTCACAACACTCGGCCACAAGCCATCGGGGAGGTAATTAAAGGATGGCGATCCGCTAAAAAACCAAAATCTTGGAGCAAAATTTCGATAACTTGGACGTGAAATTCCAAACCCCTGATACTCTATATCTATATATTGATGAAGAATACGGCTTCCCAATGAGCTCAGAATAAAAATTACAGGTGCAATCATATACACACTAGTTCGATTAGGCCAATATAATGTAATTAACTATATAGTACAGTAGATATGTAGCAAGCTAGCTAGACGGTGGCCGCCTGGGTCGCCGTGGGCGGGCTGGCCGCCGGCGCGGCCCCAGAGCAGGCGGGCGGGCGGAGCCAGTGGGCGAACGCGTCGAGCGTGCGGGTGTCAGCGCGGTAGTGGCGCTGCGTGAAGCGCATGAAGTCGGCCCAGGTGAAGTCCGGGTAGAGCCGCCGCTCGCCGGCGGTGGCGCCGGCGCCTGCGGGCGGCCGCACCACGCGGTCCTCTCGCGGGCAGAGGAAGAAAGCCAGCGACCGCCGCTCCTGCTCCCGGCGCACCACCGCCCGGTGCAGGCAGCTCTTGTACCGCCCGTTCGTCAGTGCCTGCAAAATCACAACCAAAATAATCAGCTAATCTTTCCACTGGACACAAACTAGCTGAAATTTTAACTCAAATTTGTTCATTTCATATGTAAAAAAATTGAGTAAATCTCATAAAACCATAAACATTTGATTAAACTATCATAAAACTACGTGGAACGGTATAATTTATAGATTTAACACTAAAAATTTTCACAAAACTATAAATTTAACGAGGCAACTATGTATTTAAGGTGTAGTATGATAAAACTATAGACTTAGTAATAAAGTTATCATGAAACTATAGGTTTAAATTAATTATAAAACTAGAACGCTTAGAATTTAAATGCTAAAATCTCTAGTTTTGTGATAACTTTTTTATTTAACATGCTTTATGATACGCTACCGTAAATATTTAGTTTAATGATAAATTTAGTGTTAAATATATAGTCTCATGATAAATTAAGTGCTAAGTCAATAGTTTTATAATATAACTCATAAAATCTATATTTTTTGATAGTTTTCTTAAATCTATAATTTTATTAAAACCTACTATTTCTCCGTTTCAAAATATAAAAAAAAAAAAAAAAAAAAAAAAAAAAAAAAAAAAAAAAAAAAAAAAAAAAAAAAAAAAAAAAAAAAAAAAAAAAAAAAAAAAAAAAAAAAAAAAAAAAAAAAAAAAAAAAAAAAAAAAAAAAAAAAAAAAAAAAAAAAAAAAAAAAAAAAAAAAAAAAAAAAAAAAAAAAAAAAAAAAAAAAAAAAAAAAAAAAAAAAAAAAAAAAAAAAAAAAAAAAAAAAAAAAAAAAAAACAAAAAAAAAAAAAAAAAAAAAAAAAAAAAAAAAAAAAAAAAAAAAAGAAAAAAAAAAAAAAAAAAAAAAAAAAAAAAAAAAAAAAAAAAAAAAAAAAAAAAAAAAAAAAAAAAAAAAAAAAAAAAAAAAAAAAAAAAAAAAAAAAAAAAAAAAAAAAAAAAAAAAAAAAAAAAAAAAAAAAAAAAAAAAAAAAAAAAAAAAAAAAAAAAAAAAAAAAAAAAAAAAAAAAAAAAAAAAAAAAAAAAAAAAAAAAAAAAAAAAAAAAAAAAAAAAAAAAAAAAAAAAAAAAAAAAAAAAAAAAAAAAACAAAAAAAAAAAAAAAAAAAAACCCCTAGTATTGGATGGGACCCATTCTAGTAGCACGAATCTGAATGAATTTTTGTCCAAATTCGTAGTAATAGCATACATCCCATTCGATTCTAGTTTTTTATATTTAGAAATAGAGAGAGCAGTAAAGAAATTGTCTGTTTTGACTTGATTGGATCAAGATATGGCTAGATATACACTTGGACAGTAGTGTACTATGTGTGGTACGGGCACGGCATGCGGACGTGCGAAGTCGAGTCGGAGGGCGACGTGGTCGAGCCCTCTCCGCTGCCGGTCTGCGGCAAAGCCTGGCGCCGAAACGGGGAAAACGACGGCGTCGCGTACCGGCCGGGGGGAGCTCGACGCGGCGGGGCCCGCCGGCCACCACCGCCTGCCTGCCTGTGTGTCTGCATGCGTCGCCCTCCGTCTCCGGCTCCGGCCAAAATAGACAAGCGTCCAAACCGCCGGAAAAGAGAAACAGCCTTGTAGCTTTTCTCAGTGCGAAAGAGACGAGAGACCTCGCACTCACTACCATGCCGTCAGGCCAGGACAGCTGATGGATAGGTGAATATCCTACCGTCAGAAGGTTTGCTTGGGACCTTGGACACGACAGAGCCAGTGTATGTCCGAAATACCAGCCAAATTGACGGTAATATGCATGGGCAAAGCTCATAGTGCAACAATATAACGACAACCACAATAGTACTACATGTCAAGCCTCGTGGTTGAGACTTTGATTGTTCAAAATACTAAGTACCGTTTTAGAAGAAGAGACCAGATAACTCCATCTGTATACGGATGCATACTTATCTATTTTTAATAAAAAAGTATATATATATACACATATAAGGTGTGACAGTGTGTTAAACCCCAATAAATATAAAAACCCCAATGATCTGTTGTGCAATGCACTGTGAATCTTGTAGGGACTTCAAACTATCAGAACATTTTCATGACACAAGCAAAAGGATTATATTCACGAGGGTAGGAATGTCGAAACATGATTAGAGACGGATCTAGATAAGACGTCTCCTATGTAATGCATCTGAGAAGAGTAAACAAAAACGTCTATGAATTCTACTAACCGTCGATCATTGAAAAAAAAACTCAAATGTTATTTGTGGAGAGGTCAGTAAATACCACCATCTTGGCAGTTTTGGAGACCATCATTTTCAATGAACCGTCTCTAGTAACGCACTCATTAGAAATTATGTTGATAGAGGTATGCTTCTATATAGTAGTGTCTACTACCTCTATTTCAAGTGTGCATTTCTAGCTATGTACCTAGACAAGTGTTAGTAATTGTTTCAGGCGTATAGTTAGAAATACACTTTTTTGAGGCGTTGGTATTATTGCGAAGTTAAATGATTTGTTCTTATTTTTTATTGTTCTTTCTATTAAACCAATATCTAACAACTCACATAAACATAGTGATATAAATTAAACAAAATTATGGTTTTGGAAACTTTGTGCAACTTTGATCTAGACCAACATAAAAGTACATCTAGGTGATACCTTACAATTAAAAGAATAAATGAGAAAAATATGTTACATGTTGTGTGTGAATCTATACTGTGTTGCAGTTTTCTTCTGTCCTTAGAGGTATATATATCTCCCTACTATTTAAGAGGTTAAAAAACCGGTTAAACTAATTGGAAGACAAGTTTATAATTTGTAATGGTGAGACTTTTCTAGTGCTGGGGACTTATAGAGATGTATATATACCTTATAGTGTTAGTCAGGAGGTATATACCTCTAGAGTGGATGTACATATCTATTGACTAGCAAAAATACCTATACATTTTTTAAAAAAGAAAAAAGATCAAGAACATATATAAAGATGGGTTTTTAATCCTATTTTAAATTACTCACTCTATTTCAAATTACTTGTCGTTCTAGCTTGTCAAACGTTTATATCTTTGACCATCAATTTCTACAAATTCATATAATTTAGCATCATAAGATTTATATTTTAATATTCACCTTGAGAAATACTTTCATAATATATAATTCACATGTTATTAAACTATACAATGTTTTAGATATTAATAGTCAAAGATACGAACATTTGACTTAGGATAAAGTCAGAACGACAACTAATTTGAGACAGAAAAGTACAAAATTATTTTTAGTACCTTCCTGATCATGGAGAGATTTATCGATCTCAAGTATAAGAAGGTATATACCTCTCAGAGGATGAGGAAAAAGAAAAACTTCGTGTTATGCAACCTTAGGTCATTAATAAATTAATGGGATCTTCAAATAATTGATAAATAGAAAAACTGTTATCTTATACTTAGAGGAGAACTATATATATTTTGTGGCGGATATTAGCGAAATGATAATGTCGACTGCAAAATAGACTAGCAGCACTTTAGTTCTGGTTTACTCCAAAGAATGTAGAGCGTACTATGTGCATACACAAACTATGCATACCTGTAACAAGCTGTTTGGCATGGCTTCTTCGGTTAGCTTTTTTTTCTCGTTTTTCGTGAGCATGTTTTCTAAAATGATAAACGGTACGTTTTTTAAAAAATTTTAAAAAATCAAATAGATCTATTTTTCAAGTTTTTAATAGTAAATACTTAATTAATTACGTGCTAATGATATTTCTCGTTTTATGTGCAGCTTATAAGAAAAAAAAAACACATAAAAACACCACCTTACTTACTCCTACTATACAAAAGGCAAAGAAGAAGTTATATATCTACCCCTTGAAATTTAGGAAAACTTTTTCGCGGGAAAAATTTAGAAAAACTAACCCTCTAACTGGAATTACCGTCGACAGAATGAGCGTGATGTTTTTTATTTCTATCTAGCCATATAAATTTTCGAGATCAACTTTCAAAAGACATGTATGCATGCCGGCAGCTAGCTGGCGACACGGCCGGCCTGATCGATGCCGGATGCTCTCAGTGGAAGCTAGCCTGCATATACTAAAGATAGCAACAGAACGTGATCCAGAAGAACAAAATGGAGAGTGAGATGAGAGCATTTTCCTACGTGTGTGGTCAGGATACTAGCTACTAGTACAGTAGTAAGGCTACTAGTCGTCCGTGCCGTACGTACGTATGTCGCAAGTGTGCAACATGGGTGGAGCCAAACACTAACAGAAAATCGAGATTTTGTGACGGTGTTAAATTTTTATGAGAGTATTAGATACACTCTCACGAAAATCAATTTTCGTGACGGTATAGCAAAACCCGCCACGAAAACATATTTTCGTGACGGTGTTTGACACACTGCCACGAAAAGTAGTTGTTTTCGTAAAGATATTTTTTAAACCGCCACGAAAATGATTATCCCTTCACAAAATAATATATAGTACCCTCGCCTTTCCACTTAGACAAGAAAAAACTAAACCCACCGGTGGCGTGACCTCCTGGGAAGTTAATTTTCGTGACGGTGAGCACCCACCGTCACGAAATACAGACCGGATGGCCTTGTAATTTTCGTGAAGTTGAGGACCGCCACGAAAATAATTCGTGACGGTTAACCGCCTCAAAAATGATATTTTCCTGACTTCTGATTCGTGAGGGGTTTTCCGTGAGGGTGGACTGTCACGAAAAATTTTTCGTGACGGTATTCTTATTTTTGTGACGGTATTTTAATCCTCATGAAATTTCAGTTTTGTGAAAGGCACGCGAGCTGAGGTAGACGACGTCGCGACACGATCATGCACGACGCGCGCCGATCGAGATTCCGAGTACACGTACCATGAAGGTGTCGCCGATGTTGACGACGAAGGCGCCCGGCTCGGGGCTCACGGGCCGCCACGCGCCGCCGACGAGCACCTGGAGGCCGTGGACGTCGCCGTCCTGCAGGAGGACGGTGAGCGCCGACGGGTCGCAGTGCGGCCCCGTCCCCAGCGTCCTCTCCGGCTCCGGGCAGGGCGGGTAGTAGTTGCACCTCATGATGGAGCTGCTGTCCGCGAAGAAGTCCCTGTAGTAGCCGCTCCCCAGCCCCAGGCTCTCGCCGAGCACCGCCATTATCGCCAGCGACACCTCCTCCATCGCCTCGCAGTACGCCTGGTACACCTCCCTGCATCGCCATCGACCATCCATGGCTGCCTCCATTAGTTCTTGCTCGATGTGATCGATCGATCTCGCATGCAAATGTACGTACGTATGGAGGTGTTGTGTCATGTTAGATGACTTTGAGTTTACCCTAAGGGTTTGAAGTCGTCGCCAAGGGTGGAGGCGAAGTAGTCTACGACGACGTTGTCGCCGGCGGCGGCGGCGGCGTGGCGGTAGGCGAAGGAGAGCGTCTCCTTCCAGGGGAGGTTGGCGACGAAGCGGTCGGAATGGGCGGTGGTGTAGCCGGTGACCATCCCGGGGGCGCGGCGGGCGCGCTGCTTCGTGGCGAGCGGGAGGCGGAAGAAGCCCGCGGCGCCGTCGAGCGCCGCGCGCGCCAGAGCCGGGGCCACGCCGTGCCCGGTCACCTGGAAGAACCCGTGGCTCGCGCACGCGGCTGCCACCTGCGCCGCGGCGGGGCGCATCCCGGCGGCGTCGCGCAGCGCCGCGGCGAGGTCGACTACTGGCACGTCCAGCTCCCTCGGCGACGACGGCAGCGCGTCGGCGCGCGGCCAGACGAACGGCGCAGGGATCTTGGGCTGGCGCCACAGGTCAAGGACGACGATGGTGCCGTCCGCCCCGTCGTCGGCTTCTCCTCCCTTGACCGCAAGACTTCCGCCGCGAGCTGATTCCACCATGGCCACGAGCTTGCTTGCTGCGGGTGCGTTCGAGATGTACACCATTGGTAGTGTGCTAGCTAGCTGTACGTATGGTCGGATCGTTGTGCACTGCAGAATCTGTGCGAGAGAAAGGAGCTGAGTGTGTGCTATTTGTAATGGGAGTCAAGTACTGGAGAGGAGATAGGTGTCGATCGATCGAGTGAGCTGGGAGAGCGGAGGGGGAATGAGGGATATACTCCTCCATTCAAAATACATATATAGTGCATTTTGACCGTCCAAAAAGACCGTAGATCTCTCCTACACTATTTTGCTTATGGTACGAAATTATAATCATAAGAAAAATGCTTTTAAACATGAATCTAACACTATCATTCTTTATGGCAAAACCTCAATACTATTGGATTAGTAGCTGGTCAAAACTCAGAATTTAATAGCCAAAATACACCTTATATTTACGAAGAGAGAGTATTTGAGATGGTGCATGCATACTCTATATATGCATGGCCATGCGCCAAACTGAAGAACACACACGGAATGCCTGGTATTCACAACGAACGATAGATACACTTTAAGAGTTATTGTACAGTCCTTAAGAACTTGAGAAGGTAAAAAAAAGTAAATTTTAATATCTCTTAGTATCTCAGATACTAGAAAATACCAAACTTTATAGTGAAAGTTTTAGTACTTTTAGTACCTCTTACGAACCGTAAAATTTCTTACACTTTAACTCTAAGTAATATATAGATGAATTGTTAGTAATTTCAAGTGATCTTAACTTTTTTTAAACACGTTAGTTACTTATACAACTTAATATAATACCAGAGCCAATATATGCTACTTTCATCCGGTTGAAATTATAACACACACTTATATTATATGTCTACGTTCGTGGGGAGGCCTGGGTGTTAGGTGGACAATTCAATAGCTAATTATGACGTACAATTTTGCTAGCATTGAGAAAGTATTAACTGGATAAAGTTTTTCAAATAAGCAAAAAAGATCCCTATGTGAGAAATCCAGATTTGTGGGTCTCTAACTTATCCTACGACGGGTGCCATTTACATGCATATCAGTGGTGTCGTACTCTTAATTAAGGCCATCTCCGGTCCTAAGTGCTTATATAGGTGTTTAGAGAAGATTAGAGTTAAACACCTTAGTTAAGAGTCTAACGTTCCAATGCAGCAAACTGATACAGGTGCTTGAAATGGTTGGCGTCCAACCTTGGCCTTTCACAGAAGTTAACTCGTCACTGATTTAAGCGCCGGTAGGCATCGACACCACACGGAGCAGCGATCACTACCATAGGGAAGGCTTTCACTTCCGGGCAATAACGGATATCCGTGCTGGTTATAAACTGTCACACCCTGAGTTTTACGCTTTAATTGAGCCACACAAAAATTCACCAAGAAAAATGCCTAGAGAAAATATTTAATTAAAGCTAAAGAAGTTAATTAATGGTGAAAATACAAAATAACAATCTATCATGGCCGGAAGTATTTTTCTTTTATTTCATTTGCCAAAATACACTAACAAAATTTTTACTAGAATTTTTAGAGCATTGGAAGTATTTTTAATAAATCGGAAAGCATTATCGGAATTATAAACCTCCTGGGAAATCTTTTCCCTTTTCCCTTTCTCCTTTTTCTCCTTTTCTCTTTTTCTTTTCTCCCCTAAGCCGTGGCCCACTCTTGTGCACGGCCTGCTCCCGTGGCCTGCATGCCCCGCGCGCCCCTCCCTCTCTCGCTGACCACTGGTCCCCTCCCCGTTGTCAGTCCCGTGCGCCTCGCCCCCTCTCTCCTACCCACCGACATGTGGGACCAGGGTCCCACATGTCGGGCTTGTCCCTAACCTCCGGCCGAATCGGCCGGAGGGGATCGATCCCCTCCCCGCCGTTCGATTCCGTCTCGCCCTGCCCCCGCGCGCCTTCGCTTTCGGTTCAAACGACACGGACCGAGTCCCCGCACGTTCCCCCATGCTCCCCGCCCCTATCGCCCATGACCCCGGGGGAATTTCACTCCATGACGCCACGGCTGCCGCGCACGTCTTCGTCAAAATCCGTAAGCCTCGGCCTTGATCTCCCGCTGCCGTTCCTATTCAAGCGTTCCCCGTCCTCCTCCACTTCTTTTACCCCCCAAAACCCAAGCTCCTAGTGCTCTCTAGCCCCGCCGTGCCGTAATCCCGAACCGCCACCGCCGGTCATCGCCTTCAGCTGCTCGTTGTTGCCGAGCCCGTCTCTCGCCACCGCATGCCGGAGTACCCAGGCCGCTACCTCCACGAGCCTCATCGCCGCCGGAGACCCGTTCTCCCCATCGAGGCCTTCGGTAAGTGCCGCCGCCGGCCTTCAGCCGCAAAATCCTGCTGATCCGCTGGCCATTTTGCCCCTAATTCCCTTCTATACTTTTGCTAAGATCTCCTCGTCGATGTTCACCCTCCGTCGCCGTTGATCTCCGTTGGAACACCATCGCCGTTGTCTTCCCAAACCTCACCGCCACCTCTCATTGGTCGTCGTTGGCCGCCTCCTATTGCCGCCGCCCCTCAGTGAGGACCCCCTTCGACTCCCCGTCTTCCCCACTGCTCGCCGCTGCCCTTCGCCGCGCCAGATGGTCGTCGGCGGCGACCATCGGTCCCTGCGCACCGTTGGTTGTGGGCCGTCCGCATGCTCGTGCCCCGCGGCCGTACGTGCGTGGACTGTGTCCACCATGCGCCGCCGACCCCGTGGGTCACTAACTGGTGGGCCCCGCCTGTCGGTGCCGGTCCCCGGGGCTGCTGACGCCATAATCATTGTTTAATGCGCCATAATTGGTTTAGTGTCGATGTTTTACACCGGCAATATGAATATGGGGTTACTCGGCGGGAGGAAATTCGGTGGATTGCAAAGGAACACGGAGAGATTTTATACTGGTTCAGGCCCTCGATGTGTGGTAATACCCTACGTCCAGTTGTGGTGGTATTCCTTTGAGGATGTATGGTGGTGATTCTGGTGAACCAACTCAACCTGCCCTCAGGGGACGCCCTGCCTCCCCTTATATACTGGGGGACAGGGTTACAAGGTAGGAGTCCCAACCGGATTACGGCCAAGAGATCTCCTCTTAGAGATATAACGCATCCAACTAGGACTGTGTTTTTCTTATCATACAAGGCAAAGTCTGCTAGGGATTACTATATCTCTAATTACAAGGCCAGGCCCATCCACTATCCGAGTGGCCCATATGCTTGTCATGAGGTACCCGGGGCCCATGGCATCCACAATAGCCCCTAAGACCTTCATAGTTGAGTAACAGCAGATGCCGAGTGCTCATCCTCCACGGTGAAGTCTTCCCGAGTGCATTGCTCCCGAGTACTCTTTGTCCGAGTGCTTTTTTTTCCGAGTCGTGCTTTATGTCAGCTGGCAGCGAGGCTATGAAGGGCTCTATGTAGAAGTATGAATAGTATGCACCGAATAGGCGCACCTATTAGGTGTAGCCCCCGACTTTGTGCTTAATTGTGAAACAATTAAACATAAAGTCAAAAATCTTTAACCTTGTAGTCCTTCCCGAGTAGTACACTACTGGTATATGAGACTCTTCAGTATCATGTCAACCGGAATATGATTTATAGTCTTGCCGAGTAGCATGCCACTCGTATATGGGACTCTTCAGCTTCATATCAGCTGGAAAAGAGGGCTTATAGTCTTTCCCGGGTGGCATCCCACTCGGGAGTTAGACTCCTCAGCGTCATGTTAGCTGAAAAAGATATTTATTGTCTCTTCCAAGTAGTGCACTACTTGGAAGTTAGACTCTTCAGCGTCATGTCGGTTGAAATAATATTGCTCATGGCAACTGGTGGCCAAGCATGTAGGCCGAGTACCACTTTATGAAAATTAATCCATTGCGTGGTCAGGTGTACTCGAGAAAGATACCTGCATCCCCAAGTTTAATGAAGACCAGCTTGTGATCTTTATAAGGATATATCCTCGATGCCTGGTGGATAAGACAGATACCCAAATACATGTGTTTAGCAATTAGGCCTTCATGAAGCATATCTATTTACCTCATCGGTTCCTGTTTGTAGCATCAGCACTGCGATTTTAACCCAGCCTGCGAGCGGCCCATATTGAGCATGCTACTGTAGAAACTCATATCTTGTTGGCTGCTACCAAATAATCCGACCTGAACCGACCTACCCAGCATAGCTCTATAGAAGTAGCATCCATCGCATGTCAGGACGAGTACTCCAGCATTGGTAATTGCAATCAGCCAGAAGAATCCTTGTCTGCAAGCCTTTCCGACTTATGTTCTGGATGTAGCCTGGTTGCCACAGGTGCTTGAGTAGGTATGTTGCAGAATCTACTTGCCCTCCTCAGGTGTGACGCGGTACATGAGAACTCCGGATGCGCTTTGACGACGTAAGTCTTCTTTGACTTGGGTAAAGCCGAATAAGGTACTCGAACCTTACGTTAACATAGGGTTCGGCTGGTGACCCTCATGGGGCGTACTATATCCAACAGAGCCATAGCCAAATAAGGTACCCGAATCTTGCATTAGCATAGGATTCGGCTGCCGACCCTCATGGGGTGTACCCGATCTGACAGAGTTGTGACCAAATAAGGTACCCGAACTGTCACGCCCAGAAATTTAGCCAATTTCCAGACTATTTTGTGTATTAAAATCCCTGTCCAGGAATCAAGCCAGGGTACACAAAACGACAAATCAATAAACAGTTCCAAACATAAATAAAGCGTAAATACTTATAGAAGAGGCACTTAGTCCTCACACGGAAGAAAACAGCAGCGGAAAGGCGAAACTAGCGTGACTTCAGCTCCACGCCACAGGCAAGCTCAACTGGGATATAAGCCAAGGTCCTCACTTCTGAAAAGGGGGAAAGAGCAAGGCTGAGTACCACCCACCGTACTCAACAAGCCACACCAATGATGCATTTGTGCACGGGATTTCAAAGGGAGGCTGGTGGCTCATTTGCGTAAAAGCAGTTGTAAACAGTAGTAGTTCGTAAACAGTAAAAGGTTGATTAATTTAACAAGATTAATTTTCCACCGATTAACGTTACACCACGTTAACCAGGCCCAACCATTCCAACTGATTGACGCTACACCACGTCAACAGTCTCCACTGATGAACGCTATACGCCACGTTCACCAGACACCTCCGGGTACCGTTACACCACGTTACCCGGACTCCACTGATTAACGCTACACCACGTTAACCAGTCACCACCGGACAACGTATCACGCTGACCAGCTTTTCCCGACCAACGCTAAACCACGTTGACCAGGCCGCGCTGATGGAAGTTACACCACGACCACCAGGCGAAACTGATGAGAGTTAAACCACACTCACCAGTCTCCACCGACTAGCGTTACACCACGCTAACCGGTCACCCCGGTCAGCTCAACCACGCCGACGGACACACACCTTCCACAACACCAGTTTGATAAAACCAGATTAATTATCTAGGGTGAGACTAATCACGGTGAGTCTTGGCCAATGTGCCATTACCGCGGGCGCGGCTATTCGAATAGTTTTACTCTGATCAGAGGTGTACAACTGTACCCACAAGACACAGCCCCACACACGTTCCCGTGTGCCAGTACATCACCACGATGTCCCGTGCGAGGCTGTGACAGGACCGTTCACGCAACCCCTCCCTAACCATCCACACCACGCTGAGGTTGCACCTGCCGACAGGGCACGCCATATTGGCCAGGCTACCCCCCTTGCGCCACGGTGAATCCGGCAGCCGATCAACCCTACCCCGGGCCGACCCAACTCCATCACGCCCACCCTCTTCTTCGGTGCCTAGGAGAGGGAGAAGAAACGCTTCAAGCCCAGCCGTTGCCCACGCTGGCTTGTGGCAAGTACGGGAAGTTGCCCAAGTGGTTCCCGCGAACCGGTCCTTAATTGCCATGGGTGTGACAAGCAAAACCATACACCCACAGCCCACCATTTAGGTCAAATTTTTGGAATTTAACAACAGCCTATCCAAGGTTCCATTTTTCCGACATTGAGTCAAATCATATAAAAAGTTAATATTTAATTCCCAGGTGAGCTATGTTGCTAAGCATGGCTAAGCAGGTCCTATCTCTAGCCAGGTCCTCCAATGAGACCTAAGCTAGTCAAATTATCACCCAAGGTTATCAAAGAATGGATAACAAATGAACCGGGTCTCAGGTATGTGGATAGGTTATTCCATATTCCATGTAATTGGCAAAACATGCAATTTATTTATAAATCGTAAAATATTTCACAAAGTAGGTTCAACATGCTCAAGGATGAATGTGTGACTTGCCTTGCAACCAAACATCTTCGATCGCTCTTCCGAACTCTTCCGTAGACTCCGCGGTCCTCCGAAACAGCGATTACGGTATACTACACGCAAAACGATAAAAAGCCTAAGAAACTCCAAATAAACAGTACATAAAAATTATACAAACAAGTAGATTATAATTTTAGATGAAATTAGGAAGAAGAACAGGTCAATTCAGAGTTCGGACGGGAAAGATATGGCTTTTGGAAGATTGAATTCGGAATACATCCGAAATGGATTGGAAAAGAATATTCTCAAGAATATTCTCTCGGGATTACACTAAAAGAATTATTTTTGGCACTGGAGAAAGAGAGTGAGGCCTACTGTCATGGACACAGATCCTGTGGACTAGGTTCATAGAGGGGAAAAGGTGAGGCGGTGGACTGGACTGATGTGTTTGCCTCACGGACAAGGAAACGATGTCATGACTGAGGTGGATGCCGATGTGGCACGAAAGGTGAGATGGTGATGAGGTAGATCGATGACGAGGAGATCAGGGCTGAGGTGGCAGACGAGATGGTCTGGCTAGGATTGACGTGACGATTGAATTTAGACGTGTGGAGGTGATTGGATTTAGGGAGGTCCAATGACCCAAATTGGACTCGAAAGGATCGGACGGATGAGATCCGATCAACGGTTTATGAAGATTGGATGATTTGGAGACATATACGCCGGGATCACAAGGGAGGGGGAGACGCTAGGGTCTATGCAACAGTGACACGCCGAGGGGCCAAAACGAGCTCGGCCGTCTAAGGCGCAGCACAGGAGACACGCCGGCGCAGCGGCCGGGGAGAGCGACGACGACGGTAGCGATTGACGATGGCACGGTAGCGATGTGTCGGCGAGCCGAGACCGAGGAGAGACGAGAAATGCGATGACGACGACGACGGCTCAAGACGGCGACGCAGTGCAGCGGAGGAGGATGGCGACGATGGACGGCCGCCGAATTAGGGGAGGGGAACAGGTGCGGGTGTAGATGGCAACGGTAATGCCGACGACGGCGATGGGGAAAGGACAGAGGTGCCAGTGCTGAGGACGGCGAGACCCGGCGACGGCTGGTGGATTAGGGAAGGAAGACAGGGACCGACACCGAAGGAGTGCTCACCGGCGGCGGGCTGTTGGGCGGTGCGGCAGGCGCTCGGGGCGAGGGCGACGCGTGCAGGAGATGGGGCGGTAGCGCTGGATGCGGACGGCGGCGACGACGGATGGGAAGAGAGGCGGCGACGCTGGTCCAGCGGTGGCAGGCGGCGAAGCCGGCGGAGAAAAGACGACGACGACTAGGAGGAGGAGCAGGGGAGGAACTTCGGCCGTGGCTCACCAGCGGCGGCGTGGCACTGAGGACGATGTCATCCGGCGACGGCCTGGGGAACAGGACGACGGCGGCGATGGTCTGAGGCGGGGGCGGTGGTAGCGCGACAGGAAGGATGCAGCGATGACGGTGACAAGACAGCGACGGGGAAGAGGAGTTGGGCACCGGGACAAACGACAACGGCGACAACCAACAAAAGGGAGGGCAGGCAGGGAGGCGTGGTGCTCACCAGCGGCGGGCGAAAACGACGACGCCGACGGCAGCGACGATGACCTTCGATGGCTACGGGCCGTGGTGGCCGGGGTGAGGAGCAGCGGAGGCGGCGGCTGGAGGCGCAGAAGACGACGACGAGGTTGACGACGCAGAGACCGTCAGTTGGAGAGCAGGCGACGGCAACGGTGGCTCGGGGCAGAGCCGGGCGGCGGCAGCACGGCCCAAAGGGCTGTAGACGCCGGCGGTGACGACTGGAGGCGCGGCCGGCCGAGGCAGGCGACGGGAGCAGCAGAGGGGCGGCGGCGACGGCAGGGAGGAGGCGCAGGCGACGGCGCACCGGCGGTGACGGCCGGGGCGAGGAGCAGGGCGGCGGCTTCGGCGTGCAGGGGCAGGAAGCGGCGCGGCAGAGAGCCGGCGACGCTGCGTGTGGCGAGGAGGCACAGGCGACGGCGGCTTTGAGGGAAAAACAGGAGAGGGAGTGGGGAAGTGGATGGCGACATCGGCTCGCGCGGTTATGGCGGCGTCGTGGGGGCGTGTGGCGCGACGTGCCGAAAAACGCGGCGGCAGGCAGTTGCGGGGCAGCGGACCGAGTCCGGGGCGGCACTCGGCGGGCGAGCTCGGCGCGGAGGCCGGGGGGGCGCGGGCTGGCGCAGGCCGGGGCCGGGGCGGCACAGGCCGGGCGAGCGAGGCCGAGGGCCGGGGCGGCACAGGCGACGGCGGCGGCTCGGTTTGCTACAGGCCTGAGCAGAGAGAGAAACGGAAGAGATGAACAAGAGGGAGGAAACAGACTTTGAGAAAAATAAAAGGAGAGACGGAAGATTGGAAGAAAAATAAAGAAAGAGAAAAGGTGGGGATTTTGGGGATTTTTCTGGAATTCTAAATTTAGAATTTAAATTCAGAATTTTGAGAAGTATTAGGAATATCGAAATTGGGGGGAGATTGTTTGGAATTTTGGAGGGTCGCGAATGTTGGCGTATATATATATGGAAAATCAAAAGCGTCGAAACACCTTTGGGACTGAAATATTTTTTTCGGAATCAAGGAAATTCGCCGGAATTTTTGAAACTCTCAAAGCATAAGAATATTTCGGGAATTTTGAGAATATTGGAATGGGGAATATTTTGGGAGTCGAGGACGGAGGAGGAAATAGTTTAGGAAACATGCGATCGATTGAAATATCGGTGTATTTTGAGAATTGGAACGTTGAGGAGGTTTTAGGGTTCCGGGAGCGACATGAAACCCTAGAAGACAAAGGATGTCAGAGTTCACGATGAACGGGGAGAGTTCAAAGGACTGAACCGAAATGACCCGGATAGGAGAAAAGATAGGGATTTTATTATAGATTTATCTAATTATAGAAATGATCTTTGTCCTATTAAAATTAATTCTGGAGCTCCGAAAATTCCAAGGAAATTTCAGAGAGTTTATTAAATCGTGGGGAATTTACCAGAAATAAATACCACCACGAAACACATAGAGTTTTATCATCATAAATACTTAAACGCTTAAAATATTCCGACCAAAACCCCAGGAATATAAAAGCGTCCAGGCATTTATTTAAAATTTAAACTTGGGATTTTTAATATTGGAAATTTCAAAATTTTATTCAAACGCGTTTCTCAAACAAATTTTTTTTTAGCGTATTCTTGTATTTCAATTTACCCCAAAAACAATTTTTAATTAAAGTGATTTTTAGGGCGTGACAAACCTACCCCCCTTACAAAAATCTCGTCCCGAGATTTGGGGCAGCTAGCAAGAAAAGGGTTTGGTTGATCTTCAACTCTTTCCATTGAGCACTTTCTTCTGGTGACAACCCTTGGAATTGGTCCCATTGTTTGTCCTGGCGCAACTTACATATACTTGCTTGTTTACGGCACATGGACTTCCGAACGGTGTCGCGGGGCGCTTTACTATTGATCCTCCTTGGTGAAACACTTTCCTTCTTCTGCTGGGATTTACTTCGTCCTGTTTCTTTATCAATCACCTTTCTTCCTACCTTCTTACTAACTGTTTCTTAGTATCCTCATGCTTAGATTCTCATAGTAGTGATGGAAATATTCGTCTGTAACTTTCAGGGTTATTGTAGGTGTCTCGTCCGATGGCTTCATCAACTGATTTGATATCAGGTTCCTTCCGTCTTTAACTTCTGTCCTTAACGCTTCTGTCTTGGATGCTACCTTTCCACGTAGATAGGCTCAGAACATGACAACAACTGCCAGTACTCCTAAGATAACACTCGGTTGGTCTTACTACTGGCGTCTTAGACTGGGTTTCACTAACTCCGTTGATATAAACTGACTTTCACTAACTCCATCGTGAGTTAGTCATATCTTCCTTCTTCCAAATTCTGACGCTACCGACTTGTCTTTCTTTTACTGTAATGATTGTTGCGACCATGACGTCGTTGATGCTTTTCTGCGATGACTGACACTTCGACTTTGGGTGAAGTCTCGAGAAGTTATCCATATCCAAGCGTTGTTTTTCTGGTCTCGATTGTAACTGGTAAGGTCGTTCTCCAGAGAAAGTTGATGAGGAATAATCCATCAATCCTAGCTTGACTTGTCCCTTCATATCCTGCATCATGTTCTTCTTATCTTCCTGATGAATTGCTTTGTCTTCTAAGACTCGGTCGTAATCTTTGGAGATGAACTGATCTGGTTATCCATTACTTGTGTCTTCCTAAGCCTTCTTAGCTTCCTCTTGCGGTTATATAACCAAGTAGTTGCTTCCACTATCCAACAACGGTCTGCTGACTTAGTGAACTAGAGTTTACGACGAAACTGAGTTTGCATATCTTGAGCTGAGCAGAGGTCCTGATTGTGGTTATTATTGAATCCAATATAATCTCTTTCTTCTTATCACATGTATAAAATTGTCCAGATGTGGTGGAGAAATCAACGAGGAGAGAGGGTATAGAGCAAAGAGGGAGAGAGAGAGAGGGCATCTTCTTACTAAATATTTAAATTATCACTGAACTGTAATGAATATAGAGTGTTGATTATTACACTGCCAAACTAGTATGGCCATATCACCAGCTGACATGCGCCATACGCTACCCAAGCACACAAGCACCAAAGGAGCAAGCACCAGCACACTAACAAGCAAGCTAACACACGTGACTAAACTAAACATGAAAACTATTCTTGAGGGTGTAGCTTAGGCTTCAGGAAGGTAATCGGATAGCTTCTTTGACTTCTTCGGCTAGGGCATCAGCTTCTTCACGAGCAGGCAAATAATGATCAGCTTCAGCGGCGTAAACGAGTTGAGGAAGGTCTTCGCGGTTGGAGTCAAGAGTCACTGTGATCTTGCAACCGAAGTCTATCCCATTGCTGGCAATTTTGTGGTAGTACACTGTCAAAGTCTCATATCCGATTTCGGCAACCATGCGGCGAAGCTCTGCCGAGAAACCACTGTCTCCAAGATACACACTTTCTCTGTTGGCCATCTAGAACAAAGTTGAAAATTCTAAGTCGGTAATCCTTCTTCTGTTGCCTCTGATTAGGGGTAAGGAGAGAAAAATCAAACATAGAAGAGAGAGAGCAAGAAGATTTTCACAATTAGTTTTTTTTTTCACAAATGATGTCCTTAAGGTCTGACCGTTTGGCTTATCCTACAGTCAAGTTCGGCTCTGATACCAACTTGTCACGCCCAGAAATTTAGCCAATTTCCAGACTATTTTGTGTATTAAAATCCCTGTCCAGGAATCAAGCCAGGGTACACAAAACGACAAATCAATAAACAGTTCCAAACATAAATAAAGCGTAAATACTTACAGAAGAGGCACTTAGTCCTCACACGGAAGAAAACAGCAGCGGAAAGGCGAAACTAGCGTGACTTCAGCTCCACGCCACAGGCAAGCTCAACTGGGATATAAGCCAAGGTCCACACTTCTGAAAAGGGGGAAAAGCAAGGCTGAGTACCACCCACCGTACTCAACAAGCCACACCAATGATGCATTTGTGCACGGGATTTCAAAGGGAGGCTGGTGGCTCATTTGCGTAAAAGCAGTTGTAAACAGTAGTAGTTCGTAAACAGTAAAAGGTTGATTAATTTAACAAGATTAATTTTCCACCGATTAACGTTACACCACGTTAACCAGGCCCAACCATTCCCAACTGATTGACGCTAAACCACGTCAACCAGTCTCCACTGATGAACGCTATACCACGTTCACCAGACACCTCCGGGTACCGTTACACCACGTTACCCGGACTCCACTGATTAACGCTACACCACGTTAACCAGTCACCACCGGACAACGTATCACGCTGACCAGCTTTTCCCGACCAACGCTAAACCACGTTGACCAGGCCGCGCTGATGGAAGTTACACCACGACCACCAGGCGAAACTGATGAGAGTTAAACCACACTCACCAGTCTCCACCGACTAGCGTTACACCACGCTAACCGGTCACCCCCGGTCAGCTCAACCACGCCGACCGGACACACACCTTCCACAACACCAGTTTGATAAAACCAGATTAATTATCTAGGGTGAGACTAATCACGGTGAGTCTTGGCCAATGTGCCCATTACCGCGGGCGCGGCTATTCGAATAGTTTTACTCTGATCAGAGGTGTACAACTGTACCCACAAGACACAGCCCCACACACGTTCCCGTGTGCCAGTGCATCACCACGATGTCCGTGCGAGGCTGTGACAGGACCGTTCACGCAACCCTCCCTAACCATCCACACCACGCTGAGGTTGCACCTGCCGACAGGGCACGCCATATTGGCCAGGCTACCCCCTTGCGCCACGGTGAATCCGGCAGCCGATCAACCCTACCCCGGGCCGACCCAACTCCATCACGCCCACCCTCTTCTTCGGTGCCTAGGAGAGGGAGAAGAAACGCTTCAAGCCCAGCCGTTGCCCACGCTGGCTTGTGGCAAGTACGGGAAGTTGCCCAAGTGGTTCCCGCGAACCGGTCCTTAATTGCCATGGGTGTGACAAGCAAAACCATACACCCACAGCCCACCATTTAGGTCAAATTTTAGTAATTTAACAACAGCCTATCCAAGGTTCCATTTTTCCGACATTGAGTCGAATCATATAAAAAGATAATATTTAATTCCCAGGTGAGCTATGTTGCTAAGCATGGCTAAGCAGGTCCTATCTCTAGCCAGGTCCTCCAATGAGACCTAAGCTAGTCAAATTATCACCCAAGGTTATCAAAGAATGGATAACAAATGAACCGGGTCTCAGGTATGTGGATAGGTTATTCCATATTCCATGTAATTGGCAAAACATGCAATTTATTTATAAATCGTAAAATATTTCACAAAGTAGGTTCAACATGCTCAAGGATGAATGTGTGACTTGCCTTGCAACCAAACATCTTCGATCGCTCTTCCGAACTCTTCCGTAGACTCCGCGGTCCTCCGAAACAGCGATTACGGTATACTACACGCAAAACGATAAAAAAGCCTAAGAAACTCCAAATAAACAGTACATAAAAATTATACAAACAAGTAGATTATAATTTTAGATGAAATTAGGAAGAAGAACGGGTCAATTCAGAGTTCGGACGGGAAAGATATGGCTTTTGGAAGATTGAATTCGGAATACATCCGAAATGGATTGGAAAAGAATATTCTCAAGAATATTCTCTCGGGATTACACTAAAAGAATTATTTTTGGCACTGGAGAAAGAGAGTGAGGCCTACTGTCATGGACACAGATCCTGTGGACTAGGTTCATAGAGGGGAAAAGGTGAGGCGGTGGACTGGACTGATGTGTTTGCCTCACGGACAAGGAAACGATGTCATGACTGAGGTGGATGCCGATGTGGCACGAAAGGTGAGATGGTGATGAGGTAGATCGATGACGAGGAGATCAGGGCTGAGGTGGCAGACGAGATGGTCTGGCTAGGATTGACGTGACGATTGAATTTAGACGTGTGGAGGTGATTGGATTTAGGGAGGTCCAATGACCCAAATTGGACTCGAAAGGATCGGACGGATGAGATCCGATCAACGGTTTATGAAGATTGGATGATTTGGAGACATATACGCCGGGATCACAAGGGAGGGGGAGACGCTAGGGTCTATGCAACAGTGACACGCCGAGGGGCCAAAACGAGCTCGGCCGTCTAAGGCGCAGCACAGGAGACACGCCGGCGCAGCGGCCGGGGAGAGCGACGACGACGGTAGCGATTGACGATGGCACGGTAGCGATGTGTCGGCGAGCCGAGACCGAGGAGAGACGAGAAATGCGATGACGACGACGACGGCTCAAGACGGCGACGCAGTGCAGCGGAGGAGGATGGCGACGATGGACGGCCGCCGAATTAGGGGAGGGGAATAGGTGCGGGTGTAGATGGCAACGGTAATGCCGACGACGGCGATGGGGAAAGGACAGAGGTGCCAGTGCTGAGGACGGCGAGACCCGGCGACGGCTGGTGGATTAGGGAAGGAAGACAGGGACCGACACCGAAGGAGTGCTCACCGGCGGCGGGCTGTTGGGCGGTGCGGCAGGCGCTCGGGGCGAGGGCGACGCGTGCAGGAGATGGGGCGGTAGCGCTGGATGCGGACGGCGGCGACGACGGATGGGAAGAGAGGCGGCGACGCTGGTCTAGCGGTGGCAGGCGGCGAAGCCGGCGGAGAAAAGACGACGACGACTAGGAGGAGGAGCAGGGGAGGAACTTCGGCCGTGGCTCACCAGCGGCGGCGTGGCACTGAGGACGATGTCATCCGGCGACGGCCTGGGGAACAGGACGACGGCGGCGATGGTCTGAGGCGGGGGCGGTGGTAGCGCGACAGGAAGGATGCAGCGATGACGGTGACAAGACAGCGACGGGGAAGAGGAGTTGGGCACCGGGACAAACGACAACGGCGACAACCAACAAAAGGGAGGGCAGGCAGGGAGGCGTGGTGCTCACCAGCGGCGGGCGAAAACGACGACGCCGACGGCAGCGACGATGACCTTCGATGGCTACGGGCCGTGGTGGCCGGGGTGAGGAGCAGCGGAGGCGGCGGCTGGAGGCGCAGAAGACGACGACGAGGTTGACGACGCAGAGACCGTCAGTTGGAGAGCAGGCGACGGCAACGGTGGCTCGGGGCAGAGCCGGGCGGCGGCAGCACGGCCCAAAGGGCTGTAGACGCCGGCGGTGACGACTGGAGGCGCGGCCGGCCGAGGCAGGCGACGGGAGCAGCAGAGGGGCGGCGGCGACGGCAGGGAGGAGGCGCAGGCGACGGCGCACCGGCGGTGACGGCCGGGGCGAGGAGCAGGGCGGCGGCTTCGGCGTGCAGGGGCAGGAAGCGGCGCGGCAGAGAGCCGGCGACGCTGCGTGTGGCGAGGAGGCACAGGCGACGGCGGCTTTGAGGGAAAAACAGGAGAGGGAGTGGGGAAGTGGATGGCGACATCGGCTCGCGCGGTTATGGCGGCGTCGTGGGGGCGTGTGGCGCGACGTGCCGAAAAACGCGGCGGCAGGCAGTTGCGGGGCAGCGGACCGAGTCCGGGGCGGCACTCGGCGGGCGAGCTCGGCGGGGAGGCCGGGGCGGCGCGGGCTGGCGCAGGCCGGGGCCGGGGCGGCACAGGCCGGGCGAGCGAGGCCGAGGGCCGGGGCGGCACAGGCGACGGCGGCGGCTCGGTTTGCTACAGGCCTGAGCAGAGAGAGAAACGGAAGAGATGAACAAGAGGGAGGAAACAGACTTTGAGAAAAATAAAAGGAGAGACGGAAGATTGGAAGAAAAATAAAGAAAAGAGAAAAGGTGGGGATTTTGGGGATTTTTCTGGAATTCTAAATTTAGAATTTAAATTCAGAATTTTGAGAAGTATTAGGAATATCAGAAATTGGGGGGAGATTGTTTGGAATTTTGGAGGGTCGCGAATGTTGGCGTATATATATATATGGAAAATCAAAAGCGTCGAAACACCTTTGGGACTGAAATATTTTTTTCGGAATCAAGGAAATTCGCCGGAATTTTTGAAACTCTCAAAGCATAAGAATATTTCGGGAATTTTGAGAATATTGGAATGGGGAATATTTTGGGAGTCGAGGACGGAGGAGGAAATAGTTTAGGAAACATGCGATCGATTGAAATATCGGTGTATTTTGAGAATTGGAACGTTGAGGAGGTTTTAGGGTTCCGGGAGCGACATGAAACCCTAGAAGACAAAGGATGTCAGAGTTCACGATGAACGGGGAGAGTTCAAAGGACTGAACCGAAATGACCCGGATAGGAGAAAAGATAGGGATTTTATTATAGATTTATCTAATTATAGAAATGATCTTTGTCCTATTAAAATTAATTCTGGAGCTCCGAAAATTCCAAGGAAATTTCAGAGAGTTTATTAAATCGTGGAGAATTTACCAGAAATAAATACCACCACGAAACACATAGAGTTTTATCATCATAAATACTTAAACGCTTAAAATATTCCGACCAAACCCCAGGAATATAAAAGCGTCCAGGCATTTATTTAAAATTTAAACTTGGGATTTTTAATATTGGAAATTTCAAAATTTTATTCAAACGCGTTTCTCAAACAAATTTTTTTTAGCGTGTTCTTGTATTTCATTATTTAACCGCAAAAAAACAAGTTTTTAATTAAATGAATTTTTAGGGCGTGACATCCGTGCCCCGCATCACCACAAACAATCTTCCTCATCCGCAAAACTCAAGGCCACTGCATAAATTTGGGCGGACCATCGAAACAATGCATCGCTGTTTCGGTGCTTCCAGGTTGTCCCCTACCCCAGAATGACCAGGGTAGTTGAAGCCTTGGTGCACCAAGCCATCTTCCCTTGCTCTCTCTTCTCCAACTTCCTCAAAGAAAGATCAGAGAGTTGTGGAGCAAGGATAATGCATGGCGACTGCTGCAGGAAACGAAGCCAGAACACCCGTGCAAAAGACCAGACGCAAGATGGTTGATGCTCTCCGTACGCCTGATACATAAAGGGCATCTCTCAGGATGGTCCAGTACCAAGCCCATGTGACGGCGAGTCCAGCTGTCCAACACCTTTGTGGGTGCCGCTAACTCAAAGAAAAAAGCGACATTTGCTGGTGCCAGCTATCCAGATCCTCTCCAAGAGGTCCACATAGGTTAGAGCCATGAGAACCTTTGTAAGCAGC